>PVKE010006054.1:0-56071 GCA_004027555.1 Craseonycteris thonglongyai
AAAAAAAAAAAAAAAAAAAAAAAAAAAAAAAGATCTTAAAATTTGGAATTTAGTTATTTTGAAGAGAATGGCCAAATATATGTGATTTATTTTTGCTTAAATTTAGTTTGATAGTCAATAGTTATTAAAAAGGATTAATCTTTAATCTCTTATTTTGTGATTATGAGTTATTTTACTTTATTGTTTGAGAGAAGATGGGGAAAGAGAGGGGAGGACCTAGAGCAGTCGCCATAGTTGTACATCATCAGTTGTGACATAGTTTCATTTCACACAGGTGGATGTGGGGCCACATGGGGTGGGAACCAAACTAGGGGCCTCCCGCATGGGAAGTGAGAACCTTCACCACCATCCTGGTGGTGAGCAGTTGCTCCACAGTTCAGCACATGAGTTTGCACAGGCCGGGGCTGGGGTCTGATTCCCAGACCTCATGGTTGCAAGGCAATCACTCAACCTGTTGAGAGATCCCAGCATTCCCTGATTATGTGTTTTTGATGTTAAGTTTTTATTTCTTTTTTTAGTGAGAGAGGGCCTATGGTTTTGTAGAATTGATAAAACACTAGAATCTATCTATGTATATCTAGGACAAAATAATTAGCTTAAAATCCTGACATAAAAATGCTTAATATAAACAAATAGCTTCTTGTTTTAATGAAGAAAGTTTTTACAGAGAAAGTTGAGTGGACATTCTTAGAAATTCAGGAGACTATGTAAAATTCTATGCTACAAGCTTTTTTTATACCTCTATAAGGTAGACTTTTTAGTATAGAGCTAAGAGACAGAACAGATTAAGGAACAATCATCAATCTAAATAATTTAATATGATTTGCTATTGTCACTAATTTTTATTAATCATTCTATATTTCATTTGAGAAATGGGAATTATATACTTTCATTCGTCTTACATCCACATCTTTCTTGGTTGAAGGATCTGAAATTTACAACATCAAGTTCTTAGAGACTAATGAACAGTGCAAGTTATATGGATTTTTAATAGCAAAGATAATCTCTAGATAACTATATTGGTTATTTGGCAGCTATCTTATAGATGATAGAATAGATTGTGAATTTTTATGGAGTAAAATAATTCAGCATTAAGGCAATTAAAATGTTTCATGTCTTTAGAACACTATTTACTTTGAAAAATTTGTCAGTACAGTATGAAGATTCAATTAAATTATTCAATTGTGTTTACTTATTTGTATTAGTTTAATTTAAAGATAGTGTGTTAAAACAAAATTAAAATAATACATGTGAGTAGGTGTAATTAAGTAAAAGAAGAGAAATAGTCGCATTTTTACCTTTTAAATTTTGATTGTCAAACAAAACAAAACAAAACAAAAAACTTTACAAAAAGTAAATCAATAATAACCGCTGTAGGAGAAAATGTGGAGAAATAGATGGCATTGTTGGTAAGACTATAATTTGATTAAAAATTTTTGGAGAAGAATTTGACAAAAAAAGCCATCCAAATTTTAAATATGTATACTGTTTCACCTTTGGAAACTTTCAATTATCCTACAGAATATTTCAAGGATGTTGAAGTCATTGTTCCACTATATTTTAGCTTCTTTTGTTTTGAAAAGTTGAACATCATTCTGATTCCTAATCCTTGCATATAACTTGATTTTTTTCTTCTTGGGACTGTTAGGTCTTTCTCTCTGTCTCCAGTATTCCAAAATTTATAATAACATGCTATAGTTAAGTTCATTTTCTTTTATTGTGGTAGCCACTAGATGAACTCTCTCAACTGTTGAAACTCTTACCCTTCAAGTTTGAGATATTTTTGTGATTTATTATTTTTTAATAATATTCCTCCCTGTATTTTCTCTGTTATCTCTATCTATAACCCCTATTATCTGATGTTGGATCTCCTTTTTAAAAAAAAAAAATTTTTTTTTACATCTTTCTTATCTCTATTCTTTTGCTTTACTTTTTTGATACAGATTTTTTATTTTTCCAGCTCTCTTACTGAGTTTGTTTTGTCTACCTTGAATTTTAATTCAAAAATTTTGAACTTTGATTTTTTTCCTTTAATAATTTAGAAAATAATATTTATTCTTATTTTATGAATCTTTTCATAGTTCATTAAGGCTATAGATGATGTTTTTTATTTAGAGTTCCTTTCTTTTGTAGTCTCTTTCATCCAAGTAATTTTTTCCCTCTTTTCATGTTGAGCTATACATTTTGTTAAAAAAGTTTCTATTATCTGTTACTCCTTGGTTATTTCCTTAAGGACACTCAAAGTTTATTGAAAGCTCTGTGGACGTGAATGGAGTTGCCACCTGCGTGCTTCGCTGTAGTATCACATGGTCAGGTCACTAGGTAATCTTTATGTTTTCTACTTTTGATAACTGAAAAATCTTTCTTAGAGTAAATGTAACATGGCTAACGATTATAGAGCTATTGATTAATATTGTGTATTGCATTTAAAGTTCTAGCAGAAATAATTTTCAGACAGACTTTTATTACATATATTGAATTATTTCATTGAAAACAAGTTTGTTTTCTGAGTTTGTCAGGATGAGGCGGTGGTGCAGGAAATGACCCACTCTGGCCTCTGTGGTGGAAACATTGTGAGAAGGGTATTGCCTCTTCTTAGAATAAACCTCTCTGTGAGCACAAATCAGACAGTAAAAGAGTCTAAGTCTCTTCAGACTTCCTTAGATGCAAACCCCAAATTTATCTTAATTTGATATATTGCAGTATCATTTTATCTGTTCAGTCTTTGAGACAGAAGTATTTTGCTGGAGATGATAACTTAGAACGCCTAAGAACATCAGTGGCAGAGAAATGTTAAATGTAGAATTCAATGATTCCATTCTACTAGCACTTAAAAATTTAGTGAATTATAATGGTTATAAATCATATAAGACGGCTAAGCATGTAGACATTGTTTTCCCTAGTCAGTTTTATTGAGGCAATAATGAGATGAGTTTAGAAGAAAATTACCTGTTAATATTTTTATCCCTACGAAACTGGACTGGCATTACCAAGTTACTTCTCTCAGCCATTGAACTCCGTGGTAACGTATCTCTGATTTGTCTCTGTTTTAGCTTACCTGGGAATAATTGACAGCAGAAAACAGGTAAATGGGTGGTCTTGAAGCCATTCATTTATTCTTTCCAAAAGATTATTATAAACATTGTTATGGATTAAATTCTGTCTCTTCCCAAAAGAAGTGTTGGGATTCTAATTCCCCCATACTGTGATATATGACTTTATTTGGAGATAGGTTATTTATAGAGGTAATCAAGTTAAAAATAAATCATTAAGGTGGGCCTTCATCTGATATTATTGGTGTCTTTGCAAAAAGGGAAAATCTGGACACAGAGGAAAGATGATGTGGAGAGACACGGGGAGAGATGGTCACCTAAGAGCCAAGGAGAGGTGCCTGGAGTGAATCCTTCCCCACAGCCTTGGAAGGGATCAACACTGCTGACATCCTGATTTTGAACTTTGGGCTTCCAGAGCTTTTGACAATACACTGCTGTTGTTTAAGCCGCCCCCTTTGTGGTAGTTTGTCAGGGCTGCCCCAGAAAACCCAAACTACATTTACTCTAGTCCAGTTTGTTCGATCGGCTCTTTGTGTCATAGCCTCCAAGCATCTTTCCACTGAAGAAAATTTTAGTTTTAGGAGAATGTCAAGTTGATTTGTGTGAAATAGATATCAGTTTTCTAAGCTCTCCATGCTAAATTGTATTAAAGTATTTTGAAATCTGTTGATTTTTTTTTTTGTCATTTCTGAATTTGGGGAAAAAATATTATTAGAAATGTTTTCAAATATGTTGGCAAGCCAGTTAGAATACAGTCTTCCGGGTTTTGCCTGAGTGGTAGTGATAAAGCTAATCGTGGACCCAACAGTCTGGCTTTCCAAGTTTTCGCTTCTCTTTAAACCAAGCTGGTAGATTCGTTATTGTCAAAGCACTGAATGACCATCAACCAGTGTGTGATAAAATCGTTGCTAAGTATTTGACGGTGTGTGAGACTCAGCCATGTTACTTGACTTTTTCATTTTCTTCTTGTGACATGGGCGGGTTGGTAATTACAGATTATTTCGAATCACTGCTACAGGGAAGTGATTCATTCCATTATACGATACTTAGTTGGGGCTCCGGCTGTGGATATAGACAAATACCTTTTTGTTTATGGCTTTTCCTGAGATATGAGAAAGCTGAAGAGGCTTGTGTTCTTTGGAAATTTTATAGTGTATTTTTCATTTTAATGAGATGTGTGGTTAAATTTAAAACTAATATTTTACACTGATACTTGGTACACAGTGATATATAATCATGTGATACACATACTAGCCACAACATAAAAATACAGCACCTGAGCCACACTGAGAGTCCAAATAGCTGTGGAATGACTATTGCGCATGACTAGGTGGAGCCTCTTTGCTTGTGAACTTGCCAGTTTTTACTGACCCTGCTTGGAGCTGAATGCTGCTGCAGGCACACTTTAATTGATGCCTAGTGACAGGTTCTCAGGTGAGTAGTTAAACAGTCAAATTTACTATGTTTTGTTTTTTTTAAATTCTTTCTGGCCTATTTACCCAACTAATAATAGTTACTGTTCTTTCTTGACTCTACTAGTGACTGAACAGTCTCTTTTTATCTAGTTTTTTAAAATTCAATAAAAAACAGTTCAATGTATGGGAAAAACAATGATGTGAAGAAAGGAACTAAAATTTGACGTTTTTATGACTTATTATGGTCAAAGACCTTTCGTTGTTTCTATCCTTATTACGTGTTATGTATAATGGAGTTGAGATCTACCATTTATTGGGGCTGGGCTGCTATTAAAGTTTCTGGGTTAGTCTCGCTTTCACCACCTTCGCACTTTTCAGTTTTTCTAACCCATGCATGCATGGCAGGCATCCTGCAGGTTTTGTGTATGTCAGTGAGTGTCCAGCAGCTTCAGAGGCTGGAGTGGCTCCATCTCAATCATCTACCTCCTCCCAACAACACGTTAGATATCAGACTTTCCTAAACTGTCTTCTCTCCTTTTCATTAGTTCTCACTGGGCAATAGCCACTCATTCCCTCAGCTGTAATAGATATCACCATGGTCATAACTCCCATTACCAACCTCTGTCCTCAACTCCAGACAAACCTTATGATTACAAATAACGTTTTTGAGTACCTTCTGTGTCTCGCAGGTATGTCAAGCGTAACATATCCAAACCAAATATATGTTATGTTTTCTCTGGAACTCCTCTCCTGAAAGAGCCTACCTCCATTAATGGAATTATTATTCTTCTAGTCTTCTAAACTAGGACACCTAGATCATCTTCAGCACTTGTCTTTCTCTAACCCCATCACCTGCAATTATCATCAAAATTCCTGCCCATATTAAACCTCCTATTATTATGGTTATTCACTTACTGATTTCTTTGGACTATGTTTTTCATTTACATAACTTAAAATTTCTATTTATACTTAGTACTTCTTTTCATTTTTTTTTTTGTCTTTATCTGTGTGTTAAGATGTTTTAAAAATCTCTTCAGAGATTTTAAGTTTGCCAAGGGGCAAAAAAAATTGTATTAGCGGAGATAGAATTCCCAATACTCGGTGGCTTAAAGCAAAAGGTTTGTTTTTTTAAAAAAAATTTATTTTATTGTTTGAGAGAAGATGTGTGTGTATGAGAGAGAGAGAGAGAGAGGAAGAAAGAGAAGGAGGAGGGCCCAGAGCAGTCTCCATAATTGTACATCACTAGTTGTGACATGGTTTCATTCCACACAAGTGAATGTGGTGGCCGGGTGGGACAGGAACTGAACTGCGGGCCTCCCTCGTGGAAGGCAAGAACCTTCGCTTCCATCTCGGTAGTTACCAGTGGTGCCTCAGTTCAGGTTTGCATGGGTTTGCATGGCCCAGGGCCAGGATTCAATCCCTGGAGCCCACGGTTTCAAGGTAACACTCAAGCTGCTCACTATCTCAGTATCCCTGTTGTTGTTGTTGTTGTTTTTAATAGCATTCGTAGTATTACTTACTGTGGGTTGTTTAGCATTTTTTTCAATTTTGTGTGACTTTGGGACATAAGCTGATAGAGCAGCTATTAATACTATTTGAATCATTGCTGATTAGTGTAGCAGAGGGAAAAGGGAGCACAGAAAATCCCACACTGGCTCCTACAACTTTACCTGGAAGTGATACTGCTCACTTGTGAAGCAAGTCATTTTACCACACCCAAGTCCAAGGGGTGGGAAATTCAATGTTCTGCTCCACCTAGGGAGGGTAGAGACCTTTGATAATAGCGCTCATGATCATGTAAGACTACTGTTCCTTTTGAGGGTTCCCATAGGTCCCGGTACAGAGCTTTGAACACAGCAGGAATCAGCAAGTTCTGACTCACTCCCTGCGTGGCCTCGGGCCTATTCCTCCACAAGTCTGCCTTGACTTGGTTCGGAGGGGTAATTCTCTTGGAGATGAAACCCAAGCTCTGCAAAAGCAAGAAAGTGAACTGCACCCAAAATACAAAGGGGAAAAACGCGGTAAATGCCTTAGTACTTTCTGAACTTTGCAACGACAACGAGCTCACTAATAGTGCCAATGAACTTGATATAGTGGCCTTATTTAAAAAGCGTTAAATTCTCCTAGCTGGATATAATTGATGCAATGGCTATAGCTCAGAGTTTCTCAGTCTACCACTCACAACATTCAATTAGAGACCTAACAGCAGTGTTTTGAGGAGATGGGAGCCATCTGATACCAGAGAAAGGAAAATAGAAACAGATAAAAGCATCAGAATCCTGAACGCTATTGCGTGAGTTTTCTGAAGTTCAAACTGCACTATCTTAAGAAGTTGAGTTGTAAAGATAATGAACAGAGAAAATCTGATCTATATATTGCATAGTTTTTTGAATTGTGCTTCATGTGGTAGGATAAACACAGTGTGAGTAAAAGTCCCTAAAGGTACCTATCACGTCTTTCCCCTGCTGTGTCCCTCAGGAGCCAGTAAATTGTGATAAGAAAAATTGGGTCATTGTGGGCAATGGAATAGGCTAACCAGATAGATGGTTTTAAATAGGACAGAAAACAACGATATTGTCCCGTTTCAAGTGGTACATATGGTCAGCCTACCGACACCTTGAATTGATTCCAGTGAGACCAGGCTGGCAATATGTACCATTTGAAACGGGACAGTACCACTGTTTTCTGTCCCGTTTAAAATGCTATGTCTGGGGAAGCCGGGATGGCTCAGTGGGTTAAGCGCTCAACTTTCAGCGCCGGGGACAGAGGATCGAATCCTGGCCCCGGCCGGTGCGGACTCATGTGCTGAACTGGGGCGCTCCCCCAGTTCAGTTCTGTCTCTGTCTCTCTCTCTGTCAAAAACAATAAATAAAAAAAAAAAAGATTTATTTAAAATGCTATGTCTGGTCGGCCTATTAGAATGTAAATTAAAATTCTTAATTCCATCATTAGTAAAATGGAGAATGTACTTTGGAAAATGTACCTACCTCATAAGTTTACTGTAATTAAATAAAATAAAAAATGCAAACAATTAGCTCTATGCCCAGCATTCATTAAATGTTAGCTGTGATGGTTACTGTACATTTTTTATGCTGGCTATTGGCAGTTGATTTTTTAAAAAAGATAGTGCTATTCTATTTCAGAGACTGAAGAATAAACATCTTACCTTTGATAGAGAAAAAAAGAGTAAGGCAATTTCATATGGCCATTCAAAAGTCAGCATTTTTTTCTAACAGTCATTTGTGACCAATTAGTAGGTCATGAGGTTGGTTTAATAAGTCATGAAGAGTCTAAAAAATAGAAACTAAAATAGAAACATTTGAGTGCATTTGACATCCAAAACCAAATATTATTTTCATAAAAATTTTATGGCATAAGTGCAGTAGTGTTTGTTAGTGCGTGTGCATCCTGGGTTGCAATGTGAAGTGCATTTCTATCTCTGGAATGTGGCCATAAAGTCTGAAGGTCGTAGTTCTAAATAAATGCACATGGACCTCAGCTTGTGAGTGACCCGGTGTCCCAACATATGTCTGAATTTCTTTTGAGGATAAGTTTCTAAAAATGGTTTTATAAACCACATTTGACGTGCATGGGTATAAAACACTAAAAATGATGACAAATTGTTTTATAAGGTTTCTGCTTTCGTCATTGGAAGGCCTCATCCCTACTTGAGCCCCAGCTTCATTTTAATGAGTGCTTACTCTTCCCAAATATACAACAAAAACAAATGAAACAAAAAAAAAGTGACGTGCCACATCAGCCCCCGAAAGGCAATGGCTTTTCTCTGGGCTTACATGGCTGGATGTTCAGGCTTCAAAATTTCCATGGCTTCTCTTCCTCAGAGTTTGAAGAGCATGAGACCAGAGCCTTAAATTGCTTTTTTGGTCTTTCGCACTTTTGAATGAACTACTTAGTCATGGGAAGCATCAGGAAGCACCATTTAGTGCAGGCATCCTGCCAACTCAGTGACCTGCTGTTAAGGTGGAGAAACCACAACAGTCCGTCATTAGCAAATTCTGTATTTTTCCCGGTTTCTCCCAGAAGACACTGCAGCCCTTGCAGCTCTACCATTTGGTGTCTAGTTTCTTTTACGTGCCTCTTTTACCTCCTTGTATTTTCGTGGCTATTTGCAAACTATTCTTAGTCTTCCGCACAGAGAAAACTGAGCTGTGAATTTCAGGCGATCAAACTCTAGCACCCCACCCCACCTCTCCTTGTGGTTATCTACTGAGCTACAGGGGCCTTGTGTCCTTCGAGTTTTAGTTCTTGATTTTCTGTCAGTCTTTCGGCGTCATTCCCATCATCCTTCTTGGTGAATGGGTTATTTGCATATATAGTCTTTCCAGCCAACTGGCCTTTGGTTCCTGGCCTGCTCTCCTCCAACCATCTGGTCCTCAGTGCCATGTCAGTCCCTCACCTATGGCCACATCTTAGACCTTGTCTCTACTAGTAACTGTGACCCTCCACCATCACAGTGTTTCCCCTGGATTTACTGAGGGATAATTGAAAAATAGAAATTGTATGTATATTTAAGGTATACCAACATAATGGTTTGAAATAAGTATACATTGTGAAAATGATTATCACAATCAAGGTAAGAACATATCCATCATCTCACATAGTTACCTTTGTTGTGTGTGTGGTGAAAATACTTAAATTATGCTCTTTTAACAAATTTCCACCATTACAGATGTAAACAGCCTGTTCTCTGACCCCCACTTTTGATATCTACTTCATGATTTTCAGGTTATATAAGCACAGTTTGATGAAGGGTAATTATTTCATGTATGTATCAAACATAATTTTTTGTTCTAACATACTTTACATAATTAAACTTTTTCTGTTGCTGTCTTTGGTTATATTTAATAGATACTATTATGGCTTATAATTAAACTATAGGGGACAAGAAATGTTTTCTAGAATCTCTTTTGCATCTCTCTCATCCCACTTTGTTCCCCATTTTGTTTGCTAGTTCAAAAAACATGACCTTCATTTCACATAATTCCTTATCCCAATACTTGAAGTTTTAACTCTATCATTTACTGTTCTTCTTTCATTGTTTCACTGTACTCTGTGAATTGGAGATTGGAGTACCCCTATAACAGTTGCTGTATTTGAGGACTTATTTGTTTGGTTGATTTATGGGATGTGGGTCTATCACTTTAATAAGTTTGTTGCAGCATACACATGTAAACATCACCTGATACATGTGTCTTCTTTTGTAACAAATTAGGAAATTACCAATTCTTTGTATCATTAAACATTTTCTACATCTTTTTGTTCTCTTAAATAAATGAAAAAAAATGCTTAGGTTTTGCAGTCTTTTCCATTGCTTTCGCATTCAATAATAAAACAAATATTGAAATTCAGTAACTCAGCTATATTTAGAATAACCAATTATGGGTTCATTGCATTGTAGTTATTTTAATAAAAATATAATTGGTTCAACAATAGTTGGCTTGATCTTTTCATTGAGGGAAGAGGTTATTTTTCACTCTGGTAGCTGCATTAAATTGCCTTTGCTACTAGAATATAATTAAGTAAATTAATTCCGTCAAGATTTTTACAAACCCCTCTTATGCAAGATAAGGTGCTAAGAAAGCAGAGATGTTTAAGCCGTGTTTCCTGTCCTATAGCAACTTGCAAACCAAATAATGCGATAGGGCTGAACCAGTGGTTAACCACATTGCCAGCATTTCAGATTTCTGTCCTTAAAACTTTAAATAGTATTCTAATTGTGGCAAACTGGCTAGCCGATCACCAAACCAGATTCCCTCACCCTCCTTGATAATTAGCTATAATAGATCATATTTCTGGGTTGTCTTGCAATTACATGTGGACATATCACTATCTCCTGACCATGGAAAGTAGACAGAAGTGATGAATTCCACATTTACACCTCCCATACACGTCATGGAATCATTTATTCTCTCTCTTATGCAATTTCATGGTGGAATATCTATACCTGAGGCTATCTAAAAGTCGTGTGTTGGAGATGGCAGAGCCTCTGTTACCTCAGATGCCTGAATGAGGCTGCATTGTCTGCACCATTACTCCCTGCTAAACAAAAACAATAAATTACATGAGTGTACTTTCATATTGTTAGAAAATGAGGCTCATAATATATTTGAGAAAACTCATTATAAAAACAAAGTATGGACTTGGTTGTATATGGGAAGACAGCTATGAAATCTAGGAATTATAAAGGATTTGCTATTATTTATTAGCTCCAGGAGCCTCCTAGTAATTCCTGTCTAGATCCTGTCACAACATCCTGGTTTGGCACCTTAATTTCTATAAATGAATCCTTGTCCTCTTTAAAAACACAGAAAAACAAAAAACAAAAAAAACCCCAGGGCCTAAGTACTTGTTTGGAAAACCTGCCTGGAGTTCCAAAACACTAAACAATATGGCAGTTCTTGTCATCACTTACTGAGAGGAAACTATAGAATTGACACTGTGGTAATGACCTCAGAAATCATCTTTTGTTCTTACAACAATCTCTTAAAGGGGGTCATAATTTCCATATTACAGGTGAGGAAACTGCGGCTTGAAAGCTTTTTGAAGAGGTTGATGTGATGTCCCCAAGTTGTGCAGGTGGGAAGTGTTGATGCTTCAAACCTGGGTTTAACTGACTCTAGTATCAGTGGCTTACTCATTCTTCTGTTGTTGTAAAGTGCACACACAGGCTGGAATCAACTGTTCATTTGCCCTCTGTGAAGTAAGTCCCTACAATTTCAGGCCCATCCGTGATAAGATGGCCCAAGGATATCACTGAGCAGACCCCCTCCTCTGGGGAAGGAGTGGAGACTTGGTTGACGACACCAAACCCCTCTAACTTCATGCAAAAGCTGGTCTGTGTGAATGCCATCATTACAAAATGAGCGAGTCTCTTTTTGAGGATCATAAATGGCTGGAAGTTCAGGAAAAGTTCTACTTTTTATATATACCAGGTGTGATTAGAGAAAAAAAAAATACGGTGATGAGAGCCATCCAATGGAAAGGTGGGGATCTTCAATATGGGAAGGCGCGCGTAGAACCTTAGTAACATCTGTGACAAGTCTCAACTTGTTCGGTGCTGTCAATCAGTTGTGAGCTACAGTTGAGAGAAGGTGTGTTTTAAAGTGTGCTGGAAATCATGGATCATGAACAATGCATTACTATACATTTCTGTCAAATAAAAACATTACAGTGTGTCCTCACCCACCGTGTTCACTGGATCTGGCACTGTGCAATGCTTGGCTCTTCCCCAAAGTCAAAATGACCATGAAAGGTAAACAGTTTGAATTGATTCAGGACATCGAGGCAGCCACCACAGTGCAACAGGACTTACAAAACTGCTTCAGAAAGTGTCAAAAAAGATGGAGTATGCTCTAAGTGAAGAGGAGTATTTTGAAGATTAATGGCAGTGTGTCTTTTATTGTAATAATTTTTAAAATTTATGTATTCACCATGTATTTTTTCAAAGATTTATTTTATTGTTTTAAGAGACAGTGAGGGAGAGAGGTAGAGAGAGAAAGAGAGAGAGAGAGAGAGAGACAGAGAAGTAGGAGGGCTCAGAGCAGTCTCCATAGTTGTACATCATTAGTTGTGACATGGTTTCATTCCACACAGGCGGATGTGGGAGAGCAAGAGTTGGGAACTGAACTAGGGCGTCCTGCATGGGAGGTGAGAACCTTTGTCACTGAGACATCCTGGTGGTTACCAGTTGCACCACCGTTCAGCATATAGGTTTGCAAGGGCTGGGGCAAGGAATTTAACCCTGGACTTCATGATTATGAGGTAAGCGCTCGACTGTTGAGCTATCCCAGCATCCCCTTTCACCATAGTTTTTGATCATACCCGTGTTTAACTGGCTTTTGCTGAGTTAGTATAATTACATCCTAATATTTACATCTGACTGTGTCACACTACTTTGTATCCACATGCATGTTTTTTTATTGTAAATCCAAGACCTTGGGCATTCGGAAGAACATTCTAAGTCTCCAGGTGTCCATAAAGCATTTATTGTGACAACCATGTAAAAGTTTATACCACAGTGACCTTCCCACATCTGTGTCAGGCTTTATACTCTTTTGATTTACACAACAGAGGACATTTTATAATCACAAATATTTATGTCAACATAAATATTTAACTGACAATTCCTCATGGTGTTTGTTTATCCACCCAGGTGTGAATCCAGAAACATATACTTGTGTTTCCTCACAAGACGAATGCACCATACTCAGCAATAGCTCATGGGGAGACAGTAGGCCTAGTGGTAGAAGGGATGGCTGCTAACGCTTGGTCTTCCAGTAGCAGCTTAGCTGTTCATGAATAATTGCTGTGATGTGAATGGTTGAAAGAACCCTGCCCCTCACCTCACGTGTCTCACTCTCAGAAGGCAGCGTATCACAGGTAGGAGAGAGCTGCTCATTGGGAACTCTGATTTAGATTCGCAAAACATACGTACTGTTCTTGTGAAGAAGTGAGTCTTAAAAGTTTTTATAAAATAACAGAGCAAAGTCTGAATTCTAAATTTATCTTGCTGGCTCAGACATTGTGGACAAGAAAAATTACTTTCTTGAGGGGAAAGTAGCTAAAAGACTCTATCTGTGATTATTAAAGATTGAATTATAGATGAAGTGTTTCACCTTGGAATCAAACTTTATTCCCAGGTCATCCAAACAAGTATCTAAAATTGTCAAAGAAACACAATGATACAAGTTCTTGGAGAGTATCACTTGGCCAACTGACCAACAAATGAAATAAAATGTCAGGAGTTTAGAACAGGAAGAAGGATATTAATATACTTAAAGTTGTATAAAATCTTGCCAGGAATTTTCACTGGACAGAATCCAAAACTGGGAAATAACCCCAATATCAGGCAGCACAATGACTTCTAAAGCCCTGACTGGCCAGAAAGCAGAGCCCATAGCAAGGAGTGTCACGTGTCCTCCAAAAGCCTCACTAACTCCAGTGTAGAAGTAGTCAGGATTTAAGCCAAATAGAACGTCTGTGACCTGCCTTTACGGTTTCTTATAGCACTGAGTTCCGTACCAACTGGTCGTACATTCACTTATTTTTTCAATTCTTAAAATGTATTATGTTTTGGAGACTGTGACAGGCATTAGTGATATAATGCTATGGCAATCAAGTGGTTTATGTGGAAATTTATGTGAAGACAAATTTCATTTTTTTGGTGTGTTTTTTGAGTTTTGAGGTATCATTTATATAAAATAAATTTTACCAATTGTAAGTGTACAATATAAGTTGACAAATGTATAGAGAAGTGTAACCATCACTATAATCATGTATTCGTCACGTTTTTGTCTTGCCCGAAGCCCCCTGGTTCCTCTTTACAGTCAGTCCTTCTCCACCCACCCTGTGCTCCTGGCACTTACTGTTCATGTTATAATCCCCAGCACTTAGCACAGTTCCTAGCACGTGGTAAAGGCTACAGAAACATTTTCTAATGAATCACTGAATGCGTGAATCCTCAACTTGGTAATCAGAATGTCTCATAATTTGGTGTCCCTTAATTTCTCTAGCTTGGATCTCAGGTTTCCATTCAAATTTATATTCTTTTGGTATCCTATCATGAATCATGATTTCAAAACTCATACATGATCTTTGCTTTTCTCTCTCCATACTGTCATTATACTTTTCTTTCAAGGATGATTCAAATCATCTTCTCCAAGAAGCTTCCATGAAGAGCACATTGCTTTTGTTTTTCCTGGGAACTTTATATAGATGACCTAAGTAACAACTTTATGGTTTATTTTTTTCATCTTTAACTATTTTATGGCTTAGTTTTGTCTCCCTAATAGAATTATAAGCTGCTCAAAGCCAATAGGGAACTTTTTTTATCTGCTAAGAAGAATTGATCTAAATAGATATTAAAAAAAATTTTTTTTTCTCTTTTTTTTTGCAATGTCTCAGGTTTTCATTTTTTATTTTATTATTAATATAATTATTATATTTTTACATTTGATGCCCTCTACCCATGCCCCCCAGCCCTACCCCCACCTCCTCACCCCACCCCGAGGCAACCGCCAATCCGTAAGTTCTCGTTTCCTTGTTACTTTCAGTTTTATAATCCACCGATGAGTGAGGTCATATATTTCTCTCTTCTTTCAGTCTGACTTATTTTGCTTAATAAAATGTTTTCAAAATCCTTTTTCCCATTAATTGTTAAATTGGTTAAGGTGATATTGGTTGGTAAAAATTACATAGGTTCTGGGTGTACAATTGTACATCATCGATGTATTGCATTATGTGCTCACCACCCAGAGTTAGTTCTCTTTCTATCACCATATATTTGATGCCCCTTTCCTACTCCCTCACACCCCACCCCTCCTTACTCTCAGGTAACCACTAAACTATTGGCTGTGTCTATGAGTTTTTGTTTCATTGTTACTTCCAGTTTTATATTCTACCTATAAGTGAAGTCATACAGTTCTTGATTTTTTTAGTCTGACTTATTTAATATGATGATCTCAGGGTCTATCCGTGTTGACACAAATGGCAGTATTTCATATTTTCTTATTGCTGAGTAGTATTTCATGGTGTGAATGTACCACAACCTCTTTATCTAGTCATCTATCAAAGGACACTTTGGTTGTTTCCACAACTTGGCCACCATGAACAGTGCTGTGATAAACATTGGGGTACACATATTTTTTTGAACTAAGGTTTTTAAGTTTTTTGGTAGATACCCAGAAGAGGGATTGCTGGGTTGTATGGTAATTCTATTCTTAACTTTTTGAGGAATCTCTATACTGCCTTCCATAGTATCTGTACCAATTTACATTCCCACCAGCAGTGTATGAAGGTTCCTTTTTCTTCACAGCCTCTCCAGCACTTGTTATTCCTTGTCTTGTTGATTATAGCCATTCTAACAGGTGTGAGGTGGTGGTATTTTATTGTAGTTTTAATTTGCATCTCCCTAATAGCTAGTGAAATTGGGCATTCCGACCCCTCCACCCCCACCCCCCCGTATATCTGTTGGCCGTATGTCTTCATGGGACAAGTGTCTGTTCAGGTCTTTTGCCCATTTTTCAATTGGATCATTTGTTGTTGTTGTTGAGTTGTATGAGTTCTTTATATATTTTAGGTATTAGCCCCTTATCAGAGGCATTGTTTGCAAATATTTTCTCCCAGTTGGTTCGTTGCCTCATTGTTTTGTTGATGGTTTTTTTTGCTGTGCAGAAGTTTTTTAGTTTGATATAGTCCCATTTGTTTATTTTTGATTTTACTTCCTTTGCCTTTGAGGTCTAGTTCATAAAACCCCCTCTGAACCCAAGACCTATACGTTTAGTACCAATATTTTCTTCTATGCAATTTATTGTTTCAGGACTTATGTAGAAGTCTTTAATCCACTTTGAGTTAATGTTGGTATATGGTGACAGTTCTCAGTCAAGATTCATTCATTTGCATGTGGAAAAATTTCCAATTTTTCCAGCACCATTTATTGAAGAGTCTTTCTTTTCTCTATTGTATAGTTTTTCTAAGTATAGCTATACATAAAGTAGGGGCTTACTTGAATAGCAACATTCATTCATTCATTTATTACATAAATATTACTTGTGTGCTTTCTACATGTCAGGCACTACTTTGCAGAAACAACAAAACTCCTTGACTTTTTGGAGCCTATGTTTTTAAGAGGTTGACAGATAAAAACAGTTTAATAAATAAAATATATTGTATGTTAAGTAGTCATATGTAAAACTGGACCTTCAATTTTGAAGGAGAAAAGGAACTCAATAGCTTAATTAAAATGCAAGCATTAGGTCCTCAAAATTGTATAAGACATTTATCTTCTGTTTAGATATACATTCTTTGATCTGTTTTAAAACAATGAAGAGTAACTATATGGGGTTGAAAAGGAAAGAAAATTATTGCATTTACCTCAATGTGGAGTAATAGTAAACAATGAGTATAGTTTTCTCCTAACTTGATCTAAATTGTATATACTTTATTGTGATCTACAGAAGTTCATTTGATGTAACCTTGAACACTGCTAAAGTGGAGATTTCCTTCTTGACTCTAAGTCAGCACATCATCGGGAGTCTTTGTACCTTGGATTGCTTGGGGGATGTCAGTTGTGCTCGGTTGTTTTTTGTTTCCTCTTCTAGGTTCGCCTCTAGCTCCCTTAAACCTGAAATCTTAAAATTGTCCTTTTATGTTTTTTCCCAAGAATCCATTCCAGATGGGGCACATGAATGAACAGCCTTGTGACAATTTCTCAATTTCTTCTCAGGACCTCTGTCCATATTAACAGGCATGTAGCCTGTGGGCATGCAGGTAAGACTTTGGTCCAGCAGCCACAGTTACTGAAATGATATTTTTGATCATTTACATTACCTAAATGTACCCAACTTCTCTAGGGACAGCATGCTCTCATTCCTTAGAGTATATAGTCTACTTTTAGAAAGTGGCTCGTGGAAGAAGCTTAAAATCAGAGTATTAAAAATTTTTTTGTAGTACAGTCAAAGAATCAAAAGGAGTATTATTGGATGAGCAAATGTATTGCTTGCAGAAATATTAATAATTATCAAAAATAAATATTCATATCATTGATATAAAAATTCTAAATTGTGAAGTAATAATGGATTTTAAAACTAAATATATGAACTTTTAAAATGTGTGATAAATATGGTCCAATAACATTTATAGGATTCATATTTTAAAGGTGATATTAATTTCTATTTGTTTTTCATTTTTATAAATGTCAAAGTATAATGTTTTATGAACAATACAGGGGACAGAGTTTTTGAAATTTTCTAGGGCATTCATAATTTATCAGTGCTGTCTTGTCTTCTTCCAAGACAGACTGGTGTTTTTGGAATAAAATTATAAAATAGAGTATATTCAAGACCTAGGTAAAAGTTTGCCTGGGCTTGAGAAAAAAGAGAGAAGATTTGAGGGGTATAGGCCACATTTCCCTGACATTTTTCATGTAATATTTTTTTAACATAACTGCACATCGATGTATTTATTCAACAGATATTTATTGATCTACTGTATGTCAGACTCCATTCTAAAGGCTGAAGAGATAGTAATGAGAATGATATTGCTGTCCTCATAAAGTTTATAGTCCAGTGGGGGAAATATATGATGGAATAAATAGGTAAAACACATGATATATGAACTACATGTGGAGGAAAGACAAAATGGGGGAGGAGGTAAACTTTTATTATAAGTAGGATGACCAAGGAGGCCTTCAGTGAAAAAGTGAATGGAAATAAAATGTTGAAGGAGTAAGAGAGCAGGCCAAGTGGTTATCTGAGGAAAGAGTGTTTGAAGTTGAGGAAAGAGCAAGTGTAAAAGTCTTAGGAATTGTAGTGAGTGGAGGACTGGAAGGAGTGACTGAAATGGGGTGATGGAGTTCATGAAGCTCAGTCTTCCTCCTCTGTTGAGATAACTAGGAACATACATATAGTCTATCTTGTAATTTATGAGAAGTTTTAGCTCTGGGCCAGCTGAAAACAATGCAAGATATTTTAGTTCAGGCCAGTGCTTGCTTATTTTTATTTTTTTAAAATACTATTTTTTAGAGTACTTTTCTGTCTATAGCAAAATTGAAAGAGAGGTATAGAGATTTCCTATATATCCTCAGCCCCGATGTGAGCACAGCCTCCCTATTATCAACATGCCTCCCTAGTCCTAAGGATGAACCCACATTGACACATCACAATCATTCAAATTTCATATTTACCTTAGTGTTCCATCTTGGCGTTGTACATTCTTTGAGTTTGGACAATTGTATAATGATATATATCTGTTATTGCGGTGTCATACAAAGCATTTTCACTGCCGTATAAATCATCTATGCCCCATCTGCTTACCTCTCCCCTCTGCCTCTGGAAGCAATGATCTTTTTAGTTTTTCCATAATTTTGCCCTTTCCAGAATGTCATATTGTTGGAATCATACAGTATGTAGCCTTTTCAGACTGTCTTCTTTCACTTAGTTGTACCCACTTAAGGTTCTTGTATGTCTTTTTATGGCTTAATAACTCATTTTTTTTTAAATGCTGAATAATATTCCCTTGTCTAGTTTGTTTAACAATTCACCTACTAAAAAACATCTAGGTTGCTTTCAAGTTTTGGCAATTCTGAATAAAGCAGCTATAAATACCAGTGGGAAGGTTTCTGTGTAGACACACATTTTCAGCTCCTTTGGTTAAATACCATTGCTCACAATTGCTGGGTCACATGGTAAAAATATGTTCAGTTTTCTAAGAAGCCAGCAAACTGTCTTCCCAAGTGGCTGTACCGTTGTACATTTCCATCAGCAATGAATGAAGGTTCTTATTGCTTCACATCTTTGCCAGCATTTGATGTTGCTTACTTGCTTTTCATTTCTAAGAGAAGTGTTTCTGACATGAATTAGAATAGAATTAATTGATCAGTTTATTCCATGGCTTTGATTGAAGAAAGGAATTTGGGAAATAAAAAGCTCTAATGTTTTCCTTAAATAAATTGAAATATGTAAAAATTTAAAAAGCAAAACAGGAAGCATTTTAGAATTGATGTTTTATGAACTCTAATTTAATTCAACATACGTTTACTGATATCCTCTCATGTAAAAAGTGGGCTGCCATTTCCATTTTGGGATAAAGAAAAAGCCATGGAGTACAGCTTTTTCAGTTCTAGAGCTCTCTAACCCAAGAGCTCAAATAAACTGTCCTAAAAATACAATTTCATGTACCCATTAGTTTTCTCTGAGGGTCTTGTCTCACTTACTTGCATGCTCTATTTTCTTAATATAGACACTTTCTGTGCCTCTGTGAAGTAGATACATAAGTGACTTGAACAAGGTGACAAAGCCATGAAGAGATGAAACTTGAGCTTGAGTTTTCTAATCCCAATTCCTTCCCCTTTCTCTCCGCATTGCTGAGCCTTCCCCAGAAAGGGTTTTCTGAGGGGAGGAGACTAAGAGCACTCGCCCCTTCTGAGATGTACAGAATAAATGAGGTTTTGTCTGAGAACGTAGAAGCTGGGAGAGAAGCGAAAAATTACACCCATTGCCCATTGTGTTTAGAGTAGCCTCAAAAATCAACATTTTATAGGGATGCTGACTGGGGTGGCTCAGTGGGGTGAGCACTCATCTTGCAACCTCAGAGTCCTAGGATCTAGTACCAGTCCCGCCCCATAGGGACCCATATGCTGAGCTGGAGTGAGCTTCCCACGTGGGAGGCGCCCTGCCCGATTCCCGTCCTGTGTGGAATGAAACCATGTCGAAACCTGATGATGTGCAACTATGGAGACTACTCTGGGCCTTCCCCCTTCTCTCTGTCTCTCTCTGTCTCTCTCTCTGCCAAAACAATTAAATAAGTCTTAAAAAAAAAGCAAAAAAGAAAAAGCTAACATTTTATAAAGCTACCACTGAGCTCAGATTTCCACAGAAGGCAGGGCAGCAGTAATCTGGGCATTATGTGCTCAAGGCCTGTGCCTGCAACATAAATAAAAGCCAGTGAAAGAAATCTCACAGGCAGTCTGTGAGCTCCATTTGAAAATGCAGGTGTGGTTGTAAAGAGCCTGGAACATAGGGAGCGTGAGTTACAAGGGCAGATGCTGAAATATTCATCGCAAGGAAGGATCATTGGTGTTTATAATAGCATTGACTACACTTTCATTTTACTTTCTTGGTTCAAAAAGGGTTTCTGTTGCTCTAGACTCCAAATGCCAGTTTAAAAAATTCTGTGTTAAAGGGAAATACTTGCTATCTGTCGTGGCAGAATTCAGTGTACTTTTAATAATGGACAGGCAAGGTGGACGGTACCGGTCACATTAGTGTAACTGAGGGTGTGTCCTCTACTGTGTTTAAGGCAAGACTTCTTTTACTTGTGCTCTGTAGGGTGGTGTCTAAAAGTCAGGGAGTAAAAAGAAAGGACTGAAGAAAGAATGTAATGAGAACAAAACTTCTATTAAACATGTAGAACTTTACCCCCAACCCCCAAAGTAATGTTGATTGAGTGCCTTCAGATTAATCTTCTCCGGCACTATAATGAACTGGCGTATTTATAGCAAGGGTTTAAAGATGGTAGTAAGTTAATGTTAATGCTTTCTTTTCTTACAATACCTAAAGGACCGGAATTTGTCACTCTGCTTCCTAGTGTTTACGTGAGCATGGGGTCTCTGACAGGGCATCTGTGACTTCTCTGCGTGTCTGTCAATTTGTTGCAAAAACCTTGCATTCAAATGTTTAGTTACATCTCCCAGTACAGACTTTCTTTCAAAGATCTTTGGGAAAGGGAATGCCACTTCGTGCAAGCATGGTCCCCATAAAAGAAGTCACCGAACGGTGTTACCTCATTTCTTCTTCCTGCCTCCTTGCTTCATCTGCCTGATGACTATTTCTAAGCACACACCTTGACTCTGTTCTTTCTTTTACTGGTTTTCCCTTTGTCACTCAGTTGTTGACAAGAAACAACAACAGCAAAACCTGGGTGTTTGGCCAAATGACCTTTCCATCGTCTTATCTTTCTGTCTGGTTCCATTCATCAAGGACTGATGACAGAATGGAAAATGCTTGGAGGCAGGTGCCATACTTATCCATGATTTATATCCAAGACCAGGCATCTTTTGGATGTTTATTAAATGTTATAGACCAAGCAATATAAACTTTGATGTAAAGATCCCAGAAATAATTTATTCTCATTTTTAAAAATTATTTGTTGTTTTTTTTAGTAGCTGGTGAAAACAAGAAAAGGCAGAAGTTGTCATTTAATGGGGAAAGACATTTCTCTAAATGTCAATACTTATGAAACGCCATTTTAAACCTTTATAAATGATTATCTTTCCCAGTACTGATGGGGTAGTTTCACAATGCTGCTCAATTTATTTACTCAGGAGACCAATTTATTTCACTACCTCTGTACTAACTGTTTGCATTGACATCTAGTTCTGCTTTGAGCAAGCAACTGTGACAAGTTGTTTATTGAACTGTAAACAGGTATTGTCTGAATCTAAACAATAGCTTTATCTAATTAGGAGACTGTAGGCATCATTTTAGCCCCATGTGGCTATTCTAACCCAGCCTAGCATCTCTGGCAGATTTCCGGTCTTTTAAAATCTTCTAACTCATATTAAAACCCATCATCACAAAGTGAAGAATAATCCTCATTTTGTCTTGTAACTTTACATAGTGGTGCTTTGTGCAAAAAGGGATTGACTGTAATACACGGAGCAAAGGTGGGCCAATTTACAATGGTTGAATAAGAAAAGGAAAACATGAATGAGATACAAAAAGAAAGGAAGAATGACTAAGGATGAACTGGGTCTGGAGTTTAGGCTGTAAAAATATCTTCTATAAAGTAGAAAACATTTTCCTACCAAAAGGGGACTCAAAGAAATCATTGCGATATGACAAAAATACAGGTATGATTTTTGGAACGCATAATAGGAGAGCTGGGGAGTAGTTAGTTTTCTGGACTCAGATTGAAGTAGAACATGTTTGAAAGCACTTAGGGACCTGAAAGTGCTAATTGGGTGCAGCAATCAATGTCTTTTGTTTTCAGCTGTCAGGGGTTTTCTGAAAAGCTTTACCCAATACTGGAGAGAGAACTCTTAACGAAGCTTCACTTTTCTGTTGCTATTCTTATTACAGTTTTCTCTCGGAAGGGGAGAATTAATTGCAATTTTGAGAAAAAAAAAGTTACTACAATGAAGTTTTCAAATGTGAGGCCAAACAGAGATCTTTCTAAAAAAACGGATGGGGGGTGCCCTACTGCATATGTTTAAAGCGGACGCTGCATCCAAGCAAGTAAGGTTATGAGGTGTATATACACATAATTTAGACACTATATGGACACCGCTTATTTTATTCTAACGCTAGATTTTCACATTCTTTTTTTCTCTCCCCAGGCATTGAGAGTGGCTTCTTGGTTGCATCCTTAATGATCTGCGTAATTGGTTTCACTCACTGAGGCCCAATTGGTCGGTTCATTGTGAGGGCCTTATGAAATATGAATCTATTTAAAAATTAATCGTAAATCAATATTAATTCAATAAAATATTTTAATCTGAGGCATGAATATTTTATACCTCCACACAGACACGCCGATTTCAAAGCCGTTTTCATGTTTCTGACAGGCCGTCCGGGTTTGCTAGGATGACAGTCGAACACTCCTCCTGACACCGCTGGCGGGCAGCTCTCTCAGCCAGAGACGCCCAGGTCAAAGGCTACGTTTATTCAAACTGCTGAAGGAACGCAAATGAGAGGTGTGCTGACGAACACAGGCAAATCAACCTGGTTCCGTGGAATTGCTTTGGTCTGCCCGGAACACGGTTCCAGGGAGGCTGTGCAAGCTTACAGGCTAATCCTTGCCATTCGAGATCGGACTCACATCAGACCCAGGGCGCTGAGGCTCCCAAGGCTGTCCCTGACAAGGGCGGGCGAGGCGGACGGCCACCAACCTAGGCAAAATGCGCCAGTTGTGCCCCGCTGATAAAACCAGAGCTTTACTGGATGAGACGGGCCCAGCTTCCACAGGCGTCTCTCTTGAAACCGTCTGTCACTTGCGTCATCTCCCCTGTCAGGCACCATCAACTAAAACAACGGACTCGTGTCTGCGTTTGGCTGCAAAGAGGGCAATGTCAGCTAACAGAGAGGGATGTGTTATTCTGATCGGTGGGGTTGGGTGCTCTTGTGTTTCCTGGCCTGAATTCTGAGAGGGTGGTTGCTACTCCAGGTGCAAAATAAAGCTATAAAGACTTTAGAGCTCAGGTAATGATAATGAATGAGGAGGAAAATGGTTTCAGTACTGATTTACTACAAGAAGGGGTAGGTAATGGCTAAAACAATAAGTTTCCTCCTATTGGGGTTTCCACCTTCATTTGTCTTTACTATGTCTGTGCTGCTTGATGCCTAAGCTATGTTGGTGGACAGAAATGAGCTCCCAAAGAAAATGTAAGCTGAACGCATTAAAAATTTGTTGGCTATGGTTTCTACTTTAGGGAGCAATGGTAAATGAGGCAATTGAATCACTGAATGTTTTCTGTGCATGGCCTAAGCCCTGGAGAACAAGTCTAGATGAGTTAGAATAGCCCCAAACTAGGAAGCAGATATTATGAACACAGTGGAGAATTTAAATAAGATGCCTTAGCAGAAAAGAACGGAGTTGGCGACATCTCTGTGGACCCCAGAGTCCCCATGTAGAGTCTCATGTGCAGTGGACTCTCAACAGACACTTTGCTGAAGGGATGACTATGTATGCATTTATTTTTGACAGTTATTTAATTTGCCTTTACAGTGTCCTCTGGACACAAAAGTGTACCCTAGAATGATATATCTGCTTAACTTTTTAGTAATTTATTCTTGTATTTTCCTTTTAGAAGAGAAGGTAGAAGCTTTGTAAAAATGTATCGCTGCTATATACTGAATTTTAGGGAATGTCACCAAATCAATCAGTTCTCATGACAGGACTTTCTCTTCTGTCCATGGGAAGGTACTGGCAATAAGTGTCCTTTCTGAGACGTCTGAAGACACTGATATTATTTTCCTCTTCAGTTTTCCCCTTCTTTGATTGGATGGTTTATTTCTGCAGCTACCTAACTGGGTTCCGTGGTCCTCTTTCAGAAACCTATTAAGTGGGAGGTATGGATTTGAAAGGCCCGGGTCTCCTGCCAAATCAAGAGATGGCCTTTACTGGTTGACCAGCTGCCAGTTTTGTCCAAGACTGTGCCAGTTTTAGCACTGAGAGTCTCACACCCTGGGAAACCCCTCAGTCTCAGGCAAACTGAGACAGTTGGTTACTCTAGCCTGGATGCTTGAGGTATCAAATCTCTGACCTTTACAGTGGTGTGAGTTTCAGGTGAATGATGAACTTCTGGAAGTTCTATGGGTTTGAAGATCGAAAAGACTATAATAATGGTAGTAATAGTGATAATAATGATAAAGTAAAAGGACGCTCATCTAGTTCAGAAATCATCCACCTGCTGGTCTTCTTAAGCTTCTTTCAGACTCACTAATCACATTCGGAATCAGTTCACAGGAAAGAGGCAGCAGGGGAACCGCAGCTGGCTAGCAGAGTAGGGTCACCAACATTGTTCCTAGAGGATGGGGTGGCTTTGCTGGTAGAGCCTGGCTTCAAAGCCCACCTCCTAGCTTCTCACCATCCTGCCGAGAGGCCCTCTGTGGATTACAGCTATTAATTGTAGGGTGCTCACTTTTGGTGGGGTTCTTCAGTGGTATCTCCCCTAGAGCATGACTTCCTTAGGGGCAAGGACGTGGCCTAAGCCAGCCTTGTCTTCTTCCCCAGACCTTGTGGCTTTGTGGGGTGTGTCAGTCTTTTGGCTTTTTGGGGAGCTGCCTACTCACTTGGAAGTGGTAGTGGTGTATAAGAGCCTCACATTTGTGGTACTTTTCTCTCCATTCTCCTCTTTTCTCCATCTTCTCCCACCTACCACCCCGTTAGTGTTTAACCTGGCTCCTTCCTGTGGGAAGTGGGTGGGGGAATCTTGGTCATTTATATGGGAGTAAAAAATCAGGTCTTGCTTATTCTTGTGTGTGTACGTGTGTGTGTGTGTGTGTTTGTACACAGATGAGAAGAAGAACACATGGTTACCCTGTTCATTTTCATGTGTCTGTTCATACACATAGATTTTAATACCCAGGCACTTGTCTGTTTTTTCCAAACCACCCAGATTTACTGGGAAGGGAAAAAAAAACCCTTATAGCTCTGTTGCCTAAAAGCAGCTGTTCCAGATGTTTGGAGAGTGGGCACTTGTAAATATTCCAAAGGTGTGGTACTTCAATGGATGACACTTTCTTTAATAGTTAGTGTTTTGATTTCTAAGAATTTAATTTCTTTGGAGTTGGAAGCCATGTTGCCTAATAGGGAAAACCACAGTGGATGCATATGCTAGCTTTGCTGTCATCTCAGGCAGGTAACTTAACCTTTCTGTGCTTTATTTTCCTCAATTAGGGAGTGGGATAATGTCCACCTCGTATGGTTTTGTGAGGTTTAGTTAGAAATATGTTGCATGAAGTTAACAGTCTCTGGCACTCCATAATGGCTCCATAAAGGGTAGCTATTAGAAGTAAGACAGAATTCAGTTCAGCCTAAGAAAATACCGTCAAGTATTAGCACTTTCAAGAAGTGAAATGGGCTGCTTCGGGGGCTGGTGATCTTCCTGCCATTGGAAGCGCTGAAAGCAAGATCAGACCATTATCTTTCTGAGAATTTCTATAGAGTGCAGATTTCTATTCTTTAACAAACCATATTAAGACTTCGGTGATTCTCACCTAAACTTCTTTTAATGAAAGCACTGTAATGAAAGAAAATGCGTTCTGATCATTTGTAAGGTAGATACATGAAGTTGGTAAACTCAGCAGTGGGGAGTCCAGGCAGTAGCTCCTTTCAGAATGACAGTCTCCCACGCGGCCAGGTGATGGTAGAAAGTCCTGGTGAACAGAATAGGGAACCTGGAATACCCTTTCACTTTGGCCACATGGCCCCCCAACTTGGTCAGTTCTAGCCCTAGGATCTCCTCTGCTCTCAGAAGGCTAGTGAAGGACTTGCACAGTGCAGGCTCGTTTAGCTACATAGTCCAGGAAGCCCCTGGTGAAATGAGTGGTTATTCTGGGAAGGGAGAGAGAGAAAGAGAGAGAGAGAGAGAGAGAGAGAGAGAGAGAGAGAAAGAGAGAGAGAGAGAGAGAGGTGACTAGTAACTTCCAACACTTATGTGCATGGTGAGTTCCTGCACCTTAGCTTTGTGCTATGACTCCAGGGAACTTGCAATAATAGGCTTCTTACATGGTGTTCAAGGCGACACCACCTTTGACAAATTTCGAGTGTTTGTATAGAATATGAAAGAAAAAGCAAGAGCTTTGCTGAAGTTTGAGGAACTGCATTTTGCTTATTTCAGTACTCTGTGTCCCCTGGACTGTAAGCACCAGTTTTCTTTGTGTTCTTAATTCAAGAAAATGTAAATTCCTTTAAGGTGCTGATGCTTTAATGACTGCAATTTAAGACCTTAACTTATCTACAGAAGAGATGAAATTATTTGACATAAAAATTTGAAGTATTGCAAACATTTTCTTTAAAGCATTTAAATTCTTAAATACAGAAAATAGGGGGAAGCTGGGATGGCTCAGTGGGTTAAGTGCTCACTTGGCAGCCCTGGGGACCGAGGATCGAATCCTGGCCCCAGCCCCGGCCCTGGCCCATGCAGACCTACGGTATATGCTGAACTGGGGAGTGCCCCCAGTTCGGTTCTCACTGGGGTGAGACCCCGGCCCAGTTTCTGCCCTGTGCAGCCCCGCCCACCTGTGGAATGAAACTCTGTGGAAAAAACCAATGATGTGCAACTATGAAGACTGTTCTGGGCCCTCCCCGTTCTCTCTGTCTCTGTCTCTCTCTCTTTCTCTCTGTCAAAAACAATAAAAATAAATCTTTAAAAAATACAGAAAATATGTGGTGTAAAAATATTTTTTGTTATACTATTTGGCTGAATCCAAGGTATCTGCAAATTGCTCAGGACCATTTGGGCAATGTCAAATTACATTCTACTTGAAATAATGTCTTATTTTCTCTAATATAAGATGCAATAGGGGGAAGCCTGGATGGCTCAGTGGGTTAAGTGCTCACTTTGCAGCGCTGGGGACTGAGGATCGAATCCCGGCCCCAGCCCGTGCGGAACCATGTGCTGAACTGGGAGCTCCCCAAGTTCAGTTCTCTCTCTCTCTCTCTCTCTCTCTCTGTCAAAAATAAATAAATAAAAATATATTAAAAAAAAAAGATGCAATAGAATCTTAAGTCTACATTTTCCAGTTTTTCCTCAAATCCCCTTCCCATCAACCTGTGACTTCTATTTTAAGATTTTAATTGTTAGTTGGTTTTATATTAACACATAGACTAGTACTACTTTTCTTTTACATTTTTAACTGAAAAAATGTACAAAAATAGGTAATCATCAGTGAGTTATAATTACTTTGCATCAAAAATTTAATATGTTTAAAATACCATTTACTCTAAAAGATTTATTGGATGAACACTTTGGATTTTTTCTCAGTGTGTTGGTTAGGGTCCTGTCAGGGGAAAATAATCCATGTTAGGTGTTACAACAGAAAGAAATGACTATTGAAAATTGTTTTCACAAAGACACAGAGACCTATGGACATACTCAATAGCTTGGTGATTGCCTGAGGGAAGGGGAGGAGAGGGGAAGGGAGAGTGGGAGGGGAGGTGGGAGTGGGCACCAGCACTATGGACACACTCAATGGTTTGGTGGTTACCTGAGGAGGGGGAGGAGGGGGGAGGGAGAGTAGGGGGTGGGGGGTGGGAATGGGCACCGGATTTATGGAGATGGAAGGGGAGCTGATTCTGGGAGGTGGGCACATAATGCGATGCATGGGTGATGTGATGTGGACTTGTACATCCGGAAACTATCTAGTTGTTACCAATCAATGTCACCCCATTAAATTTAACAATAAAAAGAAAAAAAAAGAAAAAAAAAGAAAATTGTTTTCATAGATGACAGAATGGCTCAAAAGCCACATAGAGGATGGGTTAGCCTCCCAGAGTGTAGTAAGAAAAGAACACCACTACTATTTCTGACTGGAATCCAGAAACAGCTGTCTGGTGGGAGACAAAATTCCTAGTAGATCCCAACTTCTCTGGAGCTGCAGAGAAGACAAAGTTTCTGACACCATCCAATGGAGCCTGGGAACATGGTTTATGGTGATTTGGAGTGGAGCAGAAAAAAGGTGGTAAACATATCTGGGAAAATACAAGGGGGAACACCCCAGAAAACAAAATTTATTTACAAAAAATTGCATACGTATTTATTCTTACATGTTTAAACTTCAGTCACCTTCAAAGTACTCTCAGTTTAATGCAATACACTTATCAAGACACTTTTTTTACTGCTCAAAACAGTTTTTTGTTTTTTTTTTTTGACAGAGAGACAGAGAGAAGGGGGAGGGCCCAGAGCAGTCTCCATAGTTGACAGCATTCATTTTCCATATAGTTTCACTCCACAGGTGGGCACAGGGCTGCGCAGGGCAGGAACTGGGCTGGGAGCCTCCCGCATAGGCCCCGGCAAGTACTGAACTGGGGGCACTCCCCAGTTCAGCATATGGGTCTGCATGGGGTGGAGCTGGGATTCGATCCTTGGTGTCTGGGGCTGCAAAATGAGTGCTTAACCTACTGAGTCATCCCAGCTTCTCCTCAGAACAGTTTTTGAGCTAGTCAATTTTGATACTTTTTAGTGCTTCTGCCATTGTCTTTTTTTGTTTGTTTCAGCTCTTCCACATCAGCAAAACTTTTCCCTTTGAGGACTTTTTTTTCATCCAGGGAAACAACAAAAATGTCTCTTGGGTAGGGTGACCAGACGTCCCGCTTTTGGCGGGACAGTCCCAATTTTTAACAATTTGTCCCGCGTCCTGCGGCATTTTAAAAAAAGTCCCGATTTTTGGAAAGAATGCACGACAAGCTAGGGAACGGTGGGAGATAGACCAAATTTTTAATCAAGAACCCCCTTCCCCCTGGTCAATGGTGTCCTGCTTTACCAATGTTAAAATCTGGTCACCTTAGAATGGGAATTAGCTTAGATGTCATTTGATGCATAAAGTTATATGACCTCTTTGGTATCAGAGATGAGATGTTGTCCTGTCATTATCTTGCCTCTTGGATAGCATCTCCAGGATGGTGGCTGATTTGCACTGATACTTTTTCCTTACTCCTTATATGGTAAAGGTACAATAGAGCCCGTGAATAATGGGCATGAAATAAATAGATTAAGCTTAGGTGGCTGAAGCCAAGGCATGATGCTTAGAAGTATGAGACATCAGTATTACATTCAGGCTAGGTAATGTTCTCCTCATTACAATTATATGGGAACTGAAGAATCCACTGACTAGCAGGAGCATTCATTCCTCCAACATACCGACCAAAGAGACTCCAAAGACAGGTGTGGGGAAGTATAAACAGACCAACTCCATTTGTAGTTGAAAAGGCAACAGACGTTCTAAACAGAGCCAGAAGGATGAAAGTCTCGTGTTTCTGCACTTGTGTGAGTCTGAACAATAGCTGATAGGAACAGGATGTGCCAAAGCTACAGAGATTCAGTTCTTAAAGACCTCACGCTTCAAGTATAAGCTTTGAGCAATTACTTACACAGGGGCAAGAAAAGTCTTTATAGTTGGAAGGTAAGCTCAGATGAAAGAAAATAGCAATTCCAGTTTTCAGTAGTGTAGGCTGCTGAAGAAGATTTGTGGATGATTGAGAAAAATGAAAGAAAAATAGATCCAGACAGAATCAGAACATTGACAATTTTCTTCAAGATTCATCAGTTCCCTGGTGGGAAGGCACAGGAAGGTGATGCCTGGACAATGCGGCACATTTTATTGTTTATAGTTACAAGAGAATGTAGTGCTTTAGTTCATTCATGCATTCAACAACTGTTTATTAAATGTCCTCTGTGTGCCAGGATAAAATGATAAGCTGGCTTTGAGAAGGTCCCTGTCCATCTCAGTAGTCTTACAGTCTAGCAGGGGTCTCCAAACTTTCCAGCCCGCGGGCCGCATTAACTATCAAACAGCAGTTTGGGGGCCAACTACACACTCGAGGTCCAAATTAAAAAGAGTCAAAACATAGATATTGTTTTCAATTATTTATTTAATATTGTTTTATTCAGATAAAAAGGTCTCCACGGGCCAGATGAGAGGGCCTTGCGGGCCGCATTCAGCCCACGGGCCGTAGTTTGGCGACCCCTGGCTAGGGGAAGATACTAACTAGTGACCAGAAAACTTAAGAAAAATGTAAAAGGTGTCATCATAGAGGAGGTGAGAGTCCTGAGGGAATATCGTGGAGGGACACCTAATTCAGGTGGGATAGAAAGGAGCAAAGGGGAAAGCTTAGGGGGAAAATCCAACGAATGAAGCCCTCAAGGATGAGTCCGTTGGAGGTGTTCAGGAGCTGGGGAACCGGGAACATGCTGCAGGCGAGGGAAGACACACAAATTCCTGCAGACAAGGAGAGCATGGTGTTTTTGAGGATCTGAAATGCGTCAATTCGAAATGGCCGGTGGTGGGTGATTATGTACTAAGCAGAAAGATAATAGACTGAGAAGTTAGCAGTCTTCAGATCCTTATAAGTCATGCTGAGGAATTTAGATTTAACTCATTCGTTCTCTCTTTCATGCATGTATTCACCTATTCAACAGTTTTTAGCTACTCCTATAGGTGTTTGGTGTACAATGTTGAAGCTAGATGTGTTTTCTACCCTCAAAGAACTTGCAGTTTGCCCAGAAAGATAATGAAAAACAGCAACAACAACAGTTTCAATAGAACACGAGAAGTTCTATGATAGGGCAGCTATTCTAACACGTGATTGCTATGCAAACACACCCTAGACGCACTTCTTCTGATTGTGATTGTTGGTGGAGATGGGATGGGGGACTCACAAGACAAGGGAGATGTTCTGGAAGAAATGACACTTAAAGTAGAACTAAACTAAAAAATTGTTAGAAGTTAGGGAGAGAAGATGGAGGTAACCTTGTTCTAAACATCGAAAAGAGTGTGGATAAGGAGGTGGAAGCAGGAAAAAAAAAAGTGTCATCTGAAGACACTAAAGAATTTCTGTGTGACTTAAAAATAAAGTTTGAAACCATGTTAAGAAGTTTGGATATATTGGGCATGAGTAATAAATATTTAGAGTATTCAGTAAAATTACGGGATATAAGTACGAAGAAATCAATAGATTGCCTATTTATCATCAATAATAATTTGAAACATAATTGAGAAAGAATAGTGTCAATAAGAATACTATTGATAGTCATAGAAAAACGTATAAAGTGCTATGCCTTGCCTCAAAACCTTTTCTCTGGAGCACTCTGAAGAATCTAAGCGCTGTTTTTCATGGTGCTGTACTGTTCGTAGGAACTTCACTGTGCAACGTCCATCTTTGTTGAAATGTTCCCTCTCCTTTTAGGCCTTTCGGTCACCTTCCCTCCACTACCGTCCCGAGCCAGGCATTTAGCTCTGCACCTGCCCAAAGGCGGCCTGGAGTTCCTGGAGCTCAACTCTTCCAACCTGAGCTCTGTGGGAGAACAAGGCTGTCGTAGTCTGGTCCCTTCTGTCCTGGTGCCCTGTCCTTAATCTAACTGGCTTCACTCCCAGCAGCTTCTTCTACTTGTCCTCCTTCTGGCTCTTTAAAGTTCTGCCCACTCCAGAGCTCATTTGCTTCCCAGTGCTTCTGGATCATTCCCACACTGCACATACTGTATTGGGTAACACAGACATTTTAAAATGCAATTTTACGGCACTGTGGACATGCACATAAATTTCCCAGCATGCTGGCCACAAAGAACAATTTCCATCCGTGAAGGATAGATGTGTGGACAGCCCAGATGTCAGCTCGTTGAAGAAGCTCTCTACATCTTAGTAAAATGACCTGATGCTCTACTTTGGAATGACCATAATGTCTTTGGGAAAGGCATTTATCTGGCTATGTTTAATTTTCAAAGGCAATTGCTTCAAGAAAAAAGCCCAAGGAGGATTTATTTGCTCAATACCCTCTGTGGTGATATTTTTATTTTGTATTAAACGTACATACTATATAAATCCAGTACTTCCATGTTTTTATCATCGTTTCAGCATATTTAAAATATCACATACTATCAGCATAAGCATGAAATTTGTTTACTGAATTTCTTCCTGAGCCGAGTCAACACACTCCTTAACTTAGAACAAATCGCACATACAAAATGAAGATAAAATGCCAACAGCCAGAGGCAGGCAAGTAAATATTGTCATGAAAATGGCTGGAATAGAGGAAAGAGCACGGGGCTTGGATGAAGAAAAGCGGGTTTGCAACCCAACTTCCTAATTAGTTGCTGCGAGACTTCAGGTAAATCTGAGCCTGGTTTTCTCACTCAAAACCAGGACAGTGGAAAAAAAAAACTGCCTTCTGTCCTTGCACTCGTCCACTTAGGGATTCATTACTCATAAACACTGAATGTTTGCTAGGCATTTTCGTAGGTAAACAAACATGATCCCTGCCTCCATAGGTTGTTATAAAAGTCAAATGCAACAATCATAGCGAGCTATCACTTATCAAGTGCCTACTACGTGCCATGGACTTCATTAGTATCTTTATTATACTACATACCTTTCCAGGGAGTTCTTACCCCCATGTAGACACGAGGTAATGGAAGCTGAGCTTAAAAACTTGTCCAGAATTAGACGACATATCAGGGGCCTGACGGAGATTTGGACCAAGGTGAATCTGATTCAAAACACCCTGATTTTCCAGTCAAGCCTATCAATATGAAATTTCTTTACACCCCCCCCCCAAGACAGATAAAAAGAACTACTTACTAGTATTATTATCCATATTGAAGTGTGATGCTGTAAAAACAGACCAACACCAAAACAAGACACGTGTTTAGTCATAGTAGTGTGGGAATTCTCATTATAATGCTTTGATCCTGCTTTTGCAGTTTGAAATTTCCATTCTTTTTCCTCTCTGGGCACACATGGCTGCTGTTCTTTTTCTGTCTGTAGCTCAAGGCCAAGCAATTGGTAAGCACATTATTAAAAAAAAACAACTGAAATGGTTTAGTTGGAGAATCACCGTGTCAAGGAGGTTGTGTACCCCCTTGATGATGAAAATGTCAATTTCTCATAAAAAGGCAAAAACTCTAGTTTCAAAAGGTTGAATATAATGTTACTTAACTAATTTCAAATGGCTACTTTTAGGTCACTGAAAAAGTCCAGATAGAATAGTCTCTGGGGTCTGTAACATTTTCATTTAATTCAAGAATGGATACATTTTAATTCATTTTAACCCCTTGCCTTTTGATATTTGGCTCTTCTGACAGGAAGCATCTGTCTACTGTGAGGCTTGGCTCATATAACCCGCCTTGACCAGGAGTCAGTTTTCTTATATCCTTGAGGGCTAAATAAGGACTCAAGTTTTTTTTGACACAAAGTAAACGTACTGTTTCAATACCTTTATTGAAACTTTAATTGAAATATACATAGATAATTGCAAAAATTGTAAGTGCATCATTCCAAAATAGATCATTATAAGTACCCCAATAGCCTCGTTCATGCCGTCTTTCAAGTATATCATGCCCAACGGTAATCACTATGCTGATTTTTATTACAAGAGATTAGTCTTGTCTGATTTTGAAATTTATATGAATTAACAATAGAATCTTATATATGCATCATTTTGCAGCTGGCTTCATTTACTCAACATGACGTTTGTGAGATTTATCCATGGTGTTCTGAGCAGAAGTGTGTTCATCTTTACTGTTGTATAATAGTCCATGGTTTGAATATACCATGATTTATTTTTTATTTATTCCACTTTCTGTAGGCATTTCAGTGGTTTCTATTTGTGGCTGTTAAAACTAATGCTGCTTTGAATATTTGTGTATATGTATGTCATTTGGTACATTTACATACCGTATTTTCCGGCATATAAGACGACCAGGCGTATAAGACGACCCCCTAATTTTACAGTTAAAACATAGGTTTAGGCCTATATTCGCTGTATAAGACTACAGCCTCGGAAGCGGGGGGTAGTCTTATACAGCGAATATAGGCCTAAACCTATGTTTTAACTAAAATTAGGGGGTCGTCTTATACGCCTGGTCATCTTATACGCCAGAAAATACGGTATGTACTTCTCATGGGTGTAGAGATGAAGTTGCTGTGTATTTGAGTATTAATACTTTTTGCATTAGTAGATACTGTAAATTTTGCAAAGTGTTTACAGTAATTTAAAAATCTCATCAGCAATATGAGAATTACTGTTGATCTCTATTCTTAAGAGACTTTTAAATTAATATTAGCCATTCTGGTGGGGGTATAGTGGTATGTCACGGTTTCTGTAATTTATACTTCCATCATGACTAATGAAGTTGAACACGTTTCACATTTTTATTGACTATTTTTATGTTGTCTTTTGTGATGTGTTTTGTAGTAGGTTGAAAAATGTCTCCCTGAAAATGTCCATGACTTAATTTCTGGGATCTGTGAATATGTTAGGTTACATGGCAAAGGGAAATTAAGGTTGCAGATAATCACCTGATCTTAAAGTAGGGAGATTTGCCTGGATTATCTAGGTGAGTCCAGTGTAATCTCGAGAGTCCTTAGGGGTGGACAAGGGAATCAGAAGAGAGAACCAGAGATGGCAGTGTGGGAAGCACTCAGCTCAGCAATGCTGAAGCTGAAGGTAGAAGAACAGGGCCAAGAACCAAGGAATGCCAAAGCCTTGAGAAACTGGAAAAAGCAAGGGAATGGATTCTGTCCTAGAATGTTCGGAAGAAGGGCAACCCCGCTAACGCACACCTGGATTTTAGCATAGCAAGACTCATTTTCAATGTCTAATCTACAGAATTGTAAGATAAGAAGTTTGTACTGTTTTAATCCACCAATTTGGCAGTAATTTGTTACAATCGCAGTAGGAAATTATTATAATAGTACACATGTCAAATATTTTGCTTATGTTTTTTACTGGGTCTGTCTTTTTACTCTGTAAAGGTTTTTAATATATTACGGATATGAGTGCTGTGTTAGGCTTGCTTTGTATTTTGCATCTGTGTTCTTAGGAGAGATTCACATAATTTTTCTTTCTTGCAATGTTCCTGTCAAGTTTTGATAAGAATTGCTGGCTACATTAAAATCACTTTGAGATGTGGTCCCTCTGTTTTTATTCTCCCATAGAACAGGTGTAAGAACACTGTTCTGTGCTTCTTAAATGGTGGACTTACCAGTGAAGACTTGTGGGCTTGAGGTTTTATTTCTGAGAAAAAGATTTTTGCTATTTTTACCCATGCATTATTTAGTATGGTTTTTAAAATTTTTCAAGAATATAATATATTTTTGCCTATTTTAATTTATTTTTTATTGACATTTTAGTTGCATTGTGGTTCAAATATTAAGATTTTTAAATTAAAGGATTAAATTTGTTTAGGGTACAGTATAATTCAGATTTTCTCTTTTTCCTTCTTTGATAAACTGTGTTTTATCAAAAATATTTCTTCTAAATTTTCAAATTTATTTGCATAAAGTTGCTTATAAGAGCTTTTAAAATGCTCATAGTGGGGATACTGGGATGGCTCAACAGGTTGAGTGTTTACTTTGCAGCCCTGGGGTCCGATGATCAAATCCCAGCCCTGGACTGTGTGGACCCATATGCTGAACTGGGCTGTGTTCCCAGCTCAGTTCTTGCCCGGCCCACACAGGAAGCTCCCAGCCCAGCTTCTGCCCTGTGCAGCTCCGCATCCACCTGTGGAGTGAAACCATGTCAAAAACTAATGCTGTACACCTATGGAGACTGCTCTGCCCGCCCCCCCCCCACCCCCTGCCGCCGTCTGTTTGTCTGTCTCTGTTAAAAAAGAAAAAAAAAAGCACCAAACAAACCAATAAAAATCAATCTAAAAATAATGCTTGTAGGATCTGTAGTGATGTTATCTTTTTATTCTTGAATTTGGTAGTCTGCTTTCTCTCTCTCTCTCTCTCTCTCCCTCTCTCTCTCTTTCTTTTCCTTTCTCTTTCATCTTGAGAGTCTTGCTAAGTATTTACTAATTTCAACCTTTTTTAAAGAGAATAAATTTATGGTTTTGTTGATTTTTTCACTAATAGATGTGAATTTTGTATTTCATTAATTTCTGCTATTATCTCTAATATTCCCTCCCTTCTAATATCTCTGCATCTAACTTTCTGTTTTTGACAAGTGATACATAAATCACTTAGTATATCAGTCTTTCTTCTATAATGTATATAAATTTTAACACTAAATATTCTAAGCACTTCTGTTACAAATCACAAGTTTTGATATTTTTGTTTCATTCAGTTAAAAACATTTTTTGATTTTCTTTCTGACTTCTTTCACCCATAGGCCATTTAGAATTATACTGTTTAAATTCCAAGTATTTGAGAATTTTGTACTTGTAGTTATCTTTTTGTTACTGATTTCTAAATTAATGCCACTGCAGTCAGAGTACATATTTTCTTTTGGAATACTTGGTGGTTTTGATAGCTAAGCCTATTGTCAGTTTTGGTAAATGTTCATTTTACACTAAAAAGTTATGCATTCTGTAGTAGTTGTAAGTAGTGTTCTACATATATCAAATAGTTCTACATGTTGTTCAAATATTCTGTATCTCCAATATTTCTGTATCTAATTCTTTAATTGTTATTGAAAGACATATGTTAAAACCTACTATGACTATGGCTTTATCTAGTTCTTTTCATTTTGTCAGTTTTTGTTAGGGTTTTTGAGATTATGTTATTAAATATGTTTAGTTCAAAATTATATTATTTCCCTCAGGGATTGACCTCTATAACATTACAAAATGTCCCTTTTGATCCTTAGTAATCCTTCTTACTTTTAATCTACTTGGTCTGGTATCAGTTTTCCTATGTCAGCTTAATTTGGTTAGTATTTGCACGGTGTGTAAGGCAACCCTTGTGCACTGCCTCACATTCTCTTGGACTTATATCTCATTTCAGAAATAGTTACACAGAAATAAAATTTAAAAATTCTTTTTTGGATAAAGATTTGAACCAGCTTGTCAAGGCTAAAAAAATAAGTGGACACCAAGACAAAACTCAAGTCATGCACAAAGAAAATCCTATCAGGTTGATATTAGATTCCTCTCCATACATTCGTTTGAAAACTGATCAGATGTTAGTATACAGTGTCTGTTGCATTCTGGGGAAATGTATACCCCAACAATTTTCATATAAGGAGGTTGTCCTTGAGGCCTAGTAAAGAGGTTTTTATTCAAGAACTTTAGAAATATAGAACTTAGAAAATACATAATCCAAATTTAACTAGATGGCATAAACTAGCCAATCTAGAGATGAAACAAAATAAAAAAATGTTTGAAATGAAATATTTATATATTATATATAAATTATATATTTTTTATATATTGTATATAATATATATTCATATGTATAATTTATATATATAGTGAAAATACTAGTGATGCACATTTAATCCCTCTAAATATAGAACTAAACTTTGAAGTCTGCCTCAATTAATGGAATATAAATGTTATAAAGCTTAACACTGTACAAATAAAATAAAATGATCAGAAGGAGGAGGAAGCCTAAATATATCAATTTCACACATTGTTAATAACAGGGGATCAATAAATTCCACCTAAAATTACAACAGTTAGCTAAAAATATGTAATTCCAGGCTCCTAGCATTTTCCATGTGCTTTTAATTAACTTTAGAGAGATATTTTGACATCTTATTCAGATAATTCAAGTATAATAAAAATAACTTCTGTGTATATGAGAAAAGAGATTCCTGAAGTAGTGGTTAACCATGGCTTTTTGGAAATCATAGGTTTTTGATAATTTTTAATTTTTCATTGTTCTTTTCCCTAGTGCTTGACTTCTCTCTTTTTTTTATAACAAGCGTGCACCATTTAAAAAAAATCTATAAAGTTATTAAAAAAATATTAAAGAGAGAACGAGAGCCATCCTTAGCTAGATAAACTTTTCTTTATTCGAAATTACTTTTAGGAAGAAACTATATTTTATCTGAATAGATGCTACTGATTGAAGTATTCTTTGTCACGGTGAGCCTAATGTGATCATTTTTATTTGGGTATCACTAATGAAGAGTCACTCCTTTCTCTCTACAACTTCTAGCATTCTGTATCACTCAATTTCACCTTTTATATTTCAGCCTTCCCTTTTTTAAGTCAGGTGTGTCATCTTTTCTTCTTAGATCTATGAACAGACATGATCACCCAGAAAGACACTTTCTGAGGATCAGGATGGCAATGGGGAGCTATTGTCAATCTATTGTCAGATTGACAGCCATTTTGCTATATCCTACAATAAAGTTGAAGAATTAAAATGCAAAAGTGCCTTATTTTATAATCAAAGATGGGGAGGACAGGAAAACGTTGGCTCACAATTATTGAGCACCTGCTGCATGCCAGGCATGGTCACAGCAACCCTGTTAGTGGGGTGTTACCAGTCTCACTGCACACAGGAAGAAACTGAAACCTGGGGGTGGGGAGGGTGGGGGGAGGTGGAGGAATCGTCCGTGGCCACGTGGCTATTTGGAAAAACCTGGGTTTCTACTGCTGCTCTGCACACATTTCCATGTGCTTTTTTTTAACAAATTTTATAATTTTGTTTACTGTGTTTAAAAAAAAACAAAGTTTTACCTTTGATATAGATAGTTACATTTTTGTTCCAAACTGTTTGTATTTTAAGAATTTCTACAAAGACAAGAGAAGCCGATGATTTCAGCCAGTGTCAAAATTTAATGGTGAACCAAGATCAAACCTGCAAAGAGTTCATTACTCTAGCTCTAATTAAATGTAGTCATCTTAAAGGAAGAAGAAGAAGAAGAAAAAGGAAGAAAGCCCGCTTTCTCCTGGCAAGAAGCCTGTAAAAGAAGAGATGATCTGTCACAGACTCCTGGAACATAGTAATTAAGGTCTGAAATGCTTTCCAATCAAAGAGCAGGAAGAGTTCACTCAGAGTTAACTGTTTAAACAGCTTCCCGTGTGAAATGGCACCGCCACTGTATGTTTTTAGATTGAATTGATTTAATTTCTTACTGCTTGCTTCCAAGTAGGAATTAGAGCCTCCATTAAGAATTGCTAATGGTACTCATTCTGGACTCTTTTAGCCCAAGACAGAAGAAGACAGAAGGACTAATACAGTGTGTATGTTATGTGTGTTGCAGCCAGAGCCTAGTCACAGGGAGCATGTCTGCAGCAGACAGGAATAATGAACAATTAATGAACCCGCATTGTGTTTGCATGTCTCATTTTGAAAGTAATCATTTATGTGCTCTAAGTAAGATGTTATGCTTTCACTAAAGCATTAAAATTCACAGGAAATGAAAATGCATATATTGTTCCAAAAGTATGCTGAAATTTCACGTTTCACTTTATAGCTGCGCTCCAGTTGGTCAACACATTCATGCAGTGACACCTATAACTCACATATGGTGATTTAATCTAGGAACGGTTGATTTTCACATAAGAAAACAATCACCTGAACTCAGCTTCATGTATTGGTCCATTATTCTTCCTAGCTGTCACCGTTAACCAATATTTAGGCTTCACTCAGGACATCTACTTCACTTACAAATTATAGCAAATAAAGAAAAATGTTGAGATTGTCACCTTCTCTTCTCGAGGGTGTGAGGATTGCTGTTTTTCTAAATTCACTGGGCATTTACTTATATACACGTCACTCTGGCGTTAGTTGCTTATATTAAGGGACAGATTTAGGAGATTGTATTTAAGTCTAATGTCACCAGTAAATAAAAATGTTATTAACTTTAAAAATGATGAGCTACCTGATAAAAATAATAGCTAATAATGGTTGAGATTTTATTTTTGTGAGGTCCTAAACCCTTTGTGCATTGTTGCCTTTAATATTCTCAATAACCCTATAAAGAAAGTATTATTATCATCATTTTGTATAGGTGGGGAATACGAGATTAGGTTAAATGACTTGCCCAAGGTCACACAGAGCAGGGCTTTTCACCCAGATAGTTTAGCCATGAGGGCTTGATTGCTGTTCACTACATCTTCTTCAGATGTATGAATGGCAGATGCTCTTGGTCTGTGCACCAGAAGACTGTTCACTGATTAGAAAGGAGTGGAAGACCTACTTGTATTAAGGGTTTCACATTATGTCCTGATAGGGACAGATGAACTAGAAGGATATGTCTCCTGTGTATACCAGCTAAGTTCTAGGTTACCTAAATTAGTGAAACAAGAGAAGAATGTTACAGGATTTTATACTCTTATTATTTTCACTACTGGAATGCATAGAAGCAGAGCAAACAGGAATATCAATTGCTTATGAAACTGGAAGAATCTCCTCTTCTTCCATCTCAATCCCTCCTCATTCTGTTGCTCCTTAAAAATGCATTTAAAAGTCTCATCACCTACCTATGATTTTTAAAGATTTATTTTTATTGCTTTTGACAAGAGAGAGACAGAGAGAGACAGAGAGAAGAGGGAGGGCCCAGAGCAGTATCCATAGTTGTATGTCATTAGTTTTCTACATAGTTTCATTCCACAGGTGGGCAGAGGACTACGCAGGGTGGGAACTGGGCTGGGGGCCTCCCACATGGAAAGCTTGCCCTGGTGAGAACCGAACTGGGGGCCACACCCCAGTTAAGCATATGGGTCCACATGAGCTGGGACAGGGATTCTATCCTTGAACCCCAGGGCTGCAAAAGAGGATTCAACCAGCTGAGCCATCCCGGCTTCCCCTAACTATGATTTTATCATGTTACTAACACATGTAATCCATTTTCCATTAAGAAATGTTCCTCATGTTGGTGAAATTGTGAGATACAATGGATCAAGATCATGAACCATTTTATACTTCTTAGGATGGTCCAAACTCTGTGGAGAAACTCTGGCCTCTGGCACAATATTTTCATAGTCATAAGATTTTAGCATCCTATGATCTCAGTGGTATTTAACAATAAATCCCGAACTACATGTTTAGCAAAAGCAGTGGGAAAATGGATGTCAAGTCCATTAATCACAGATGAAAAAATTCTCCAAGTTGGAGTGTCAACGAGGCATTAGCTGTGCTTTGCACTATAAAATCTATTCAAATGACCCACTGATTAGGTCAGCTTGGCCTGCCATGGGATATTTTAAAAACAGTAACTGGCAGTTAGAGCTATAATCCTGATGATACTTTAGGCTGTGTGTAGTAGGTATTTGGTCATAGGGACAACCAGAAACAACTCCTGTGTAGCATTTTGCTTGTAGCCATCAGTTTGACCAAATCCCATACAAAATCGATATAAAACTACAGGTTCTGCAAAGTAAAAACATCCATTAGATGAAATGTGGTTTCAGGGTAATTTAAAATAGTCTGAAAATACTCATTTGTAACTGGAAGATTTATTTAAGATCAATTTTGGGAGAAAGAAGTCTAAGCAAAATGGTGTTTGCTTCTTATATTCTAGATGTTTAAAAAAGCACTAAAAATCTGAATTGTAGCTATGAAAATTGATACAGTAAAGAATGGGATGTGAGCATTCGTGGCTCTAGTGGAAATGGAGTGATATTAACTGCTAACCATTTGAAAGTTGCAAATGACCATTTATGAATTCCTGATGTAAATGCACAGCCGCACAGTCAAGTACATTTACAACCTGTGAATTGCTAAAGACTTGGGAGGCAGCATCTCGTCCTTGGCAGATGCTGCCCACACTCCTCAGGCCTCCCAGTGCCACTCGGGAACAGAGCTGCTTCGAGAGAAGAGAATAAAGACTCCAAAAGCTTCCATCAGAGTGGCTTTGAAATGAAATGCATTTTTAAAATGTGCTTTAGTACCATAATGCTATTGTTGTGTTTGTCATATTTCTGTTAAGACTGAGGCCATTTAGACAGTGATAGAGACAGTGAGCCCGGAGAAAGAAATGGGAGATGTTGGAAGGTCTGATGTGTCCTTTTCCTTCCTGCATGCTGGGAAATTCTGCGGTTGTCCCTCACGTTAGCAGCACGTAGGGCACGAGCTGAGCCATGCCAGGGAGCCCTCACAGGAGGAAGCAAGTTCACTTTGCCCACCACGCTAACCTCTTGAGTGCCGTGTTGCTGGGGGATTGAATGTGTAGGAAGAGTTAGAGAAAGCCATTTAGGGGGGCTCTACATTGAATTTGGAGCATCAAATAGTAGACAGTATTGGATAGTTTTATCCCAGATATGACTGACTTTTTCTATTTCAGTGACTTTGGGACTTTTTGTTAGCTAAGAATAACAAGAGAATGGCTCGAATAGTCATCCGGTGGCAGGGGAAGAACTAGTGACACAGAGGAAGTTTGAAGTAACAGTGGGTGACCAAAATAAAGCACATTATAATCACCATCCCAGAGTCATGAGGCCGCATAGAGGAAGAGGGACAAGTCTTAGACTGAAGCTTGGGTCGCACCACCATGTGAAGTGCTGGTAGAAGAACCTTCTTTGAAGGAGAAATTGCTGGGAAAGAATACCTACTTTGTTATGGGTTTAAACCTCATAGTAACCACTTTTTAAAAATTATCAACCTGTTTTGTTTTGTTTTTTTCTCCAGATAAGTAAACTGAAGCTTAGAGAGAGAAATATTACTCCCAAGGTCACATAGCTAATATGGGGCAGAGGTGAGATCCAAAACCATAGTGCTAACTAATCCTTAACTCTTCAAAAAAGATATCCGGTTTAGAATTACAAAGAAAATAAGAATAAAGATCTGAGTGATATTAGAACTGATAGTGTAATGCTGAACACTTCCAAGGCAGGGTTGGTAAGGATCCAATGCTGACTCACAGTATCGCAAATACAATTGGCATATGAGTCAACCAAACTGTAAACCCTAAAACTACCCAGGTGCCTTCTCTCCGATATTGCCCACAGTGTAGGCCGACAATCAATACCTGAGGCCAGATGGAGTGACCTACTTGTTCCTGCAGGGGCCCCAGGGCTGGAGAGTGCCCAAGGAGACCCCGTTCATTGATTCCATCCACCCTGAACCTATGCCTCTTCTGTAGGTATTTTTTAGTTGTTACTCATTATTGCAAAAGACCCACATAAAAATAATTTTACATGTTGGTTTCAATTATATGCTGAATTAGGATCTTTAAGAGACGTATTCATTAAAAAAATGAAAACAAGGCCTTCACCAGTTATGTCACCTGTTTGAAAACGTATTTGTAAGAGAAGCCCCAAGCTGATTCAACAAGCATAAGATTCACTCATCATTTCAGTTTGCATTGATAATGATAGGGAATAAGAATGAGGAGGGGAAGCCGGGATGGCTTAGCAGGTTAAGTTCTGAGGTTAAGTGCTGAGGGTCTGAGGATCCAATCGTGATCCCAGCCTGTGTGGACCCATATGCTCCCCACATGGGAGGCTCCAGCCCGGCTCCTGCCCTGCGTGGTCCCCGCCCACCTGTGTGGAATGAAACCGTGATGAAAACTGATGACATACAACTATGGAGACTGCTCTGGGCCCTCCCCCTCCTCTCTGTCTCTGTCTCTCTTTGTCAAAACAATAAAATAAATCTTAAAAACAAAAACAAAAACGGAATGAGGCTGTCTCTGTAGGTGAAAGTAAGTGCTGGTGAGGTGAGTCGTGACGGAGAACACGAGGCACCGGCAGAGGCCTAGCAGTGGTGGCCATCGTGGGCGAGGACGGCCATGCCCTCAGCCCGTGGATGTTATTTCTTCTTAAAGACTTTCTTCTCTTAGTCTTCTTTTGATTTAATTTGGGTTTTTTTGTTTTTTCTGACAGAAATGTCTTACACAACAGTAAAAATAAGGTTAAGTTGTTCCTTTTGAAAGAAGGCCGCTTACTGAGGTGAGAGAAGCCACTCACAGCCCCAAACAATACAGAATGTGTGCTGCTCAAATGGAAACGAAAGTCTGGAGGAACGAAGTCTGCTTTCCTGTCCTTTGACATGATAGGTCCATCCCTTGTGCTCTTGCAATGTTGCAAATGCCACCTTATTCTAAAGAGTGCGCTATTATAAGACAGTTTTTCAGTGTTGAAATCTTTTCTCTGTTTCAATCTAAGCTCTTTGTCACACACACACACACACACACACACACACACACACACACACACACACACACACACACACACACACACACACACAGGACTTAACAGTGAAAAGGGGCTACTTTGCGTGCCATGTGCCCTGCATAGAGACCTGACCTATGAAGAAGGATTTTTGTTCTGACCCCAGTGATACTTGTTATTTGATTTCTTAAATTAATTTTTTATTTGTAATCTCAGGTTTTGTTGACCTGGAAGAACTCTTCGAAAGAGCAACCTGAGTACAGGCCTCCAGAGAATAAGAATAATAAGGTAGTCTGATAGGTCAGATTTTAGACTCCTACTTCAAGGGTCAGAAATGCAAATTCTATTAAGGTTGTGTTTATAATAAAATTTCTTTTAAATCATTTTTAAATCTTTATTTTGAAAATCTATAAAATGATTTCTGATCCAGACTATTTTCTATATTGGGAGAAAAGCTGAGTTGTAAAAATAGATATAATGACCATAGCAAAAAATAAGGTCTTATTACACTGAGCTTCCATTGATTTCAGTATAAAACAAGGGTTCAAAGATGAATGGACATATGTGCAACTAAAAATACTCCTTTGGAAAATATGAGGACCCCAATATCACCAATAGAATTTCTGCCGACTTCTGATGTGACAGAGTTGTTCGGTTCTTTGCAAAACTCTGGATTGTGGATGGGAATTGGCTCATGGAGTCTTAGCAGTGGTGTTGTAGATGTCTTCATTCATAACAATTCAGTCTGTAGCATTCCCTTCTTTGCTCCCACATCCCCCGCAAGTTCATGTCCTTCTCACATGCCAAATACATTTATTCCATCTCAATAGCTCCCCAAATAAGAACTTATTTCATTATCAACTCTAAAATCTAAAGATCAAAGTCTTGTCTAAATATCATCTAGGGGATGCTGGGATGGTTCAGTGGGTTGAGCATTCACCTTGCTGCTCTGGGGTCCTAGGATCAAGTCCCAGCCGGGCCCATGAGGACCCATATGCTGAAATGGGGTGTGTTTCCCACTTCAGTTCACTTCCCACTGGGCAAGCTTTCCATGTGGGAGGCCCCTCCCCACAGTTCGGTTCCTGCCTTGCACAGCCCTGCACCCACCTGTGTGGAATGAAACTATGTCAAGACTGATGATGTAAGGCTGTGGGGACTGCTCTGCCCCCTCCGCCTTCTCTCTGTCTCTCTCTGTCTCTCTGTCAAACAATAAAATAAATCTTAAAAAAAATATTATCTAAGACAGATATGGGTAACTGGGGTGTGATTCACCCTAAGGCAAAATTTCTCTCCAGCTGTGAACGTGTGAAACCAGAGAAGTTATGTGCTTCCAAAATATGAAGGTGGGACAGGCATAAAGCAGATGTTTCCATTTCTAAGGGGAGAAATCAGAAAGAATAAAAGAGTGATGGGTCCCAAGCAAGTCCAAAATCTAGCAAAGTGAATTCCGATGGGATTCTGGTCTGAGGCTGATCAGATTTGGGAATGTGATAAGTCAAAAGTGCTCACTAAGATACCCAACTCTAATGAAGTCTGAGCATTCACAAAGTAATTACAGTTAACTAGTAGGCTCTGTGTCTTCTGGAATACTATCTTTCCTCTTTTTCCAATCAAGGAGTAGTGCCTACATTCACTGTTGTCACCCTTTGATTTGTAGGAGGGTCTTCATGTGGTGTGGATTAGGAAACCCACCTGGAGGTCATTTGAGTATCCAAATTATCAGACACTGTTAAAGATCAAAGGTCCAGACTGTTGATGTCCGAATTATCTTTACTGGCATCATAATTTGAGAGTCACTAAAGGGATAAAGTCAAAAGGGTATTTAATACTGCATATGAAAATTTTATGCAGAATCAGATAGTTATATGAAATGTAGGCTCGTCATTTAAAAAGTTGTGAGGTTAGTTCACAAGATTTTAGGTCACCTTTTTTTTTTCTTCTATAGATAAGTCTCTGAGTATTTTTATGCCACATAGAAACCTAAAATCTGGAGCAATTTAGTTTCAAACCAGTGATGTGTGTGTGTGTGTGCGTGTGTGTGTGTGCGCACGCGCGCGTGCGCGTTCCCCACATGCGTGTGTGTTCCCCACACGCGTATTGATGGTGGTGACCACCTTAGGCAAGGATTTCTCCTTGTTCATATTTTGATTGTGACCTCCTGGGGGCAGGATTGTGCTTCTCAGTCTTTTGGTTCCTGGGACATAGTGATGATTTACTGATGGGTTTACTGTTCCTTTCTAGCTTATTTCAGAACCTAACAGTAGGAATACACGTAAGAAAAGGGGATCCAAATCTTAGTATCTGGCTCCTTAACTGTAGACTTCCTGGTCTTCAGCTCCTAGCATCCTTTCTCTGGCTCACACGTCCCTGGGGAGTTCTTGTAAGGTGACTGTTACTGTCATGTTCGCTGCCAGGGAGCTTCCTTTCCTCTTTCCCCCCACTCCTCTTTGCACGCTGTGGCACACCAGCCCCTCATTCTGTGGCTCACTGGTTATCACAAGGCCCTGAGTCCACTGGCTGTGGCGGTTCATCTCTAGTGGCTCTGTGGAGTCCCTACCAGGGTTTACTACTGTCTATTTCAGTAATCACCTACGAACGGGGAAAGAGGTTCTTTTTCCCCTCAGTATTGATAATTTCTCCCACATACTCATTGATTTTTCTCCATCGGGCACGAGTGGTATGTTAGTTAAGTTTATGTGGAATTTGGCACCCTTTCCCTTACCTGAGTTTGGGAGATAAATAAATGGGTTTTGTAGAGGCAGATGCTGGAGAATGTGAGTTCAGTTCTTGACCACTGTAATAAAGTGAGTCTCTCAGTCAAGTGCATCAACAGAAGTTTTTGGTCTCCCAGTGCCTATAAAAGTCATCTTCACACTAAACTGTAGTGCAAGCTTGTCTGACCCACGCAGCCCAGGACGGCTTTCAATGCAGCTCAACACAAATTCATTAACTTTCTTAAATCATTATGAGATTTTTTTGTTCTTAGTTCATCAGTTAGCGATAGTGTATTTTATGGGTTGCCCAAGACAATTCTTCTTTCAATGTGGCCCACATGAGCCAAACTGCTGGACATCTCTGTATCTACTAAGTGTTTAATAGCATTAGCTCTATAAAACAATATGCATACCTTAATTAAAAATACTTTGTTGCTATAAAAAGTGCTAAACAGCATCAAGGCCTGTTGAAAAAATGGTGCTGCTAGACCTGCTTGATACTGGGTTGCCACTAACATTCAATTTGTGAAAAATGCAATATCTGCCAAGTGCAATAAAGCTAAGTGTAATAAAACAAGGTATACCTATGTAATACTAGACACAAATTCTTTCCATCCTGTGGCCCTTACAGGGTCCTTAGTGGAGTGGAAAAACGCTGAATATTTTTTCCCTTAAGTTGATTTATAGCTTTGTCCCGCCTCCATCCCTCCCTCCTTCTCTTTCCCCATTCATTTTCTTCTTTCTTCCTCCTTTTTCTCACTCATTTTCTTCTTCCCTTCTCTCATCATTCCTTCTTGATTACTGATAGATGTGTGGAAGCAAGACTGAGGGAACAGTGGGGAAGGGGGCTGTGGTTGGGGAGAGTGAAGATCGGGAAGGTACAAAGACGTGTTGACAGACACTTCACAAGGCTGCCTCTGTGGGGCAGCTCACTCATCTCCCCGTGGTGGAGCTGAGAAGCAGTTTGCACCCTGTGGTGTCTGGGAAACAGTCAGGTTTCAAGGGCCTGTCTTGCTTCCACAGACACGATACTTTTGGAATAGGAACTTAAGGAGAAAGGTGTCAAGAGGAGCTGGGATTTGGGTACAAAGTGTTCACTTTTTTTCCCCTACTACAAATAACCCAGAATGGAGCCTGTAGTATAAGATAAAACACTAAGGACAAAATATAAGCCCTGTTTAATTTACCTGTTTGTCTTTGTGGGTTGAAATGAACCCTTATTATTGAGTCCCCATTGTAATATTTTATAATTAAAACACATGTATGTCTAATGAGTTTCCAGAATAATAAGGCATCTGTAATACTCTAATGAAGGGCGTTCTTCTCATCTTTATTTACTTAGCAGCACAATCAGGACCAACTTAGAAAGGTGAGATGTGGTCAAAAGAAATCGATGAGGAGTGGCTATTAAGAGATAGAGCCTATATACGCAGACTGTAGGTAAATAACAGTAAATGGGATGTGTTTATTAAAATGATGCAGAGATTTTACCCTTTCATTCTTGATGTCTCTTAGTACCTGACATTATACTGCTATGGTTTCCATGGAAACAGCACACACTCTTCCTTTCAGCTGACCTGAAGTTCAAGCCCTGCTGTTGCAATAGAAATGCTCAGAAGCACCTACACTTTTATTAAAAATAAAAATACCAAATCTATGCAAAAAGTAAAAGCAAAAAAATAGGGCAAGAAAATCCATTGACTATATTGCAGAAAAGAGAATGCACAATGTTTTCATTAAGAGGGAATCAAGCAACCATTTACGAGGCTGGAGGTGGAGAGTGTCTGTCATTTCCTTCCCCCAAATTACCTTAGAATTGATCCTCCCGAGCCTGCCTTAACATCTGCACCTTGCATTTCTAATTCAGTATGTTCTCCTATTTTTAGTTTTCTAGAAGTACCTCTTTTACTGATTTAAGAAGGTGTTTCTTTGTGACTCACAAAAAATGTTGATTTTTGTCTATTAATTTTGTCTTTAATAAAGAGAGGTTAACTTTAAGGTGGGGATGGCTGGAATGAGACATTTCACTTGAAGTTACAATGTGGGTCTCTTGTTCATAGCTGTCTTCTGTTTGGTTTATTAGCTAAGATGCTTACAGTTTCAAGTAAAAAAAATTAACTTTGATGGGTCTATATCTATGAAAGCAGATTTATTGGCCCATGTCACCCAAAAGTCTAAAGGCTTGGTTGGATCTGGGCTCTGGGTTAGTTCCTCTAGATCTTCTTAAATCTGAGCTCTGTGTGCTGACATCATTCTCATAATAGCAAAGTGCTTGAAGTGGTTATATCAGCCTGCTGTGCAAGAACAAGGAAATGAGGACATATTTTCTAGGACTCCCTATCAAATATCTTCTTTAGCTCTGTTGTTCTTTTGGGTTGAGGGCACACCCATGAGTCAATAACCGGTTATGTTGATTGGTTGTGGGCCTTGGTATGGCCATTCTCCTTCAAAGGATATGGGACGCACGGCAGAGAAAAGGATAACAATGTAAAATTGGGGCAAATTACCAAGAGAAGAATAGATGGACGCTGGAGTAACAGCCATAGTGAAGAGCTAACTCACGCTAGAAACATGAGTCTCAGGCCAAATTTTCTATAATTCCCAGCATCTACATACCTCTGGTATATGAGTGAACCTCTTTGTAATTCAAATCAAATCTCACATTTGAAAAAGAAATTTCGGCTAGAGTGCATTCTCACCTGCTTCCCTATTCATGATTTAACCTCTCAATTTAGTCCAATTTAATATTGCAGCCTGCCATGAGATTATCTTGTTTCACTCTACTTTTTTCTTTCTTTTTATTTTATTTTATTTTATTTTTTAAAAATATTTTTATTTATTTATTTATTTTGACAGAGAGAGAGAGAGAGAGGCACAGAGGCAGAACTGAACTGGGGGAGCTCCCAGCTCAGCACATGGGTCCACACGGGCCGGGGCTGGGACTCGACCCTCTGTCCCCGGCGCTGGAAAGTGAGCGCTCAACCCACTGAGCCATCCCGGCTTCCCCCTACTTTTTTCTTTCTTCTGTAGTACTTAACACTTTTGCCATACTACAACATTGGTGTTTATGGTGTTTATTGTTGTTATGTTTGTGGTTTATTATATTCATTGGTGTATTTCAAGTCCTTAATGAATGTCTGGCTTTGTAAATAGTTTTGAATAAATTAATAAGTTGAGTAAGTGGATAATTGAACGTGGCCAGATGCTTTGTGGCTATTTATTAAGGCTATTTGATCTGATTTTTGTCAATGGGAGAAAGTGTCCAAATCCTTATTTCTCCAAATTGTTGTGCTCCTGAAAGCAGGTGGCAGTGACCTGGACAGTTTTCCATAAAATTCACCTCTTTGCTTTACAGTGGCCCTTCAGCCTCGGGAGGGTGGCTCATGGACCATTAGGCAGCTTCTTCACCAAGCAAATCTGGAGACCACCAGAGAGAAAGACCAAACTGGGGAAGGGTGCTGGCGGGTGAGTTTTCTGTTCAGACAGCAGGGAGAAAAGATGAACTTATATGTACTGCCCTCCTGAAAAGGCTAAAATGCACAGGTGTTGACTGGCTCAGGATCTTTTGACAGCTATGGGCACACATAACTTTTAGTCCGGTTCTGTCTGTTGGCTTTTCCATCCACTAGGCTGTCAGAGTAAAGCATTCAGGAGACCACCCACTGGAGAGCAGATCACCAGCTAGGACACACCTTCATCTAATTTTCCCAAATAATGCCTGTTTTCTGAGCTCTCTTGCCATGGACCTAAAACCCAAGTGACTTCCAAGGTTAACCACCTCGGTAAATATTTCCATTGTGTTATGTGTTACATTCCTGCCAGAAACCAGCCTCACTATGATGATCATGTAAGAGGTTCTGCATTATATGGTTTTCCTATCATAATTCTTGATGCTAAGCTTAGATACAGTTCCCCGGACAGGGTCAATAGTTCCGCCCGTCTGGGTAACTACATGTAAGATTCACCCCGGGCAGGGGTGATATTAAAACGAGTTAAGAGGCTTAGAGTATGAGCCTCTCCAGCAAGCCGAACGCACTAGTGCTGCCCCGAGCTCTGACGTGAGTTGTGCTCCCACTCACCATCTATGGATTCAATGAGGACCCTCCAGGGTTTTCCCATGTTATCTCAATTTCTCTAGATGAGAACATTTTTTTAAGGGAGGTGAGTGAAGTGCTTATGGTCATAGGTAATCCAAATGTGATTCAAAAAAAATTCAACCCCACGTGACCCAATCTCCCAAAATTCTCGCAAGATTTGAATTTTGCGTCATTTGTGCGGTAAAGTGTTGCCAACGAGAAAAAAAAGACAGCTTGACAGCTGACAGTTCAGGATTATTAAAAATGGAGTGCTACACGAAAGAATAACGCATTTTCATTGTTGAGCAATGAAAATTTACAATTTTTAATTATAAACCTGTGTTTTCTATCAAAATTAGTTCTTGCGTGAATTTTGGGACACCCTTTACGTTGCCCTACGCAAAGGAACACAACCTAAAGACCAAAAACAGTTACTTGTATTTCAAATCTTTTTTTAGTTCTTTAAGGAAATGACAAAGAGGAAAGTGTATTCTTAATAAATGGCTAAAGTCATCTTTTCTCTCCACTTTTCTTAGCACATGTCACATAGACTGCAGGTACTAGTCTACATGCCTGTTGTCCTCCTACCACTCTCTAGAAGTCTTCCAGAAACCCCACAGGCATGGGTTAAACAATCCTCCTTCCAATGTTGAAGGGGCAGTCAGGAGGTTTGGGGACAGGGGCTGGTGGACTGACTGGGAAGCCAGACCTCTCCCCCCGCCCCCTACAAAGGGAGGCACCGGGAGCCCACTGAGAATGTAGTTGTTGTGGTCTCGCAGCTTTCCTAGTGAGAAATCAGTTCTGAACATTTCAGTTGAATAAAATTCTGAACCTCTTTGCACATATAACCTCTTAAGTGCTAGGACCAAGAGCAAATCCCAGGGTTTCTGGAGTCTGTGCAAAGGGAAATTATGTCTCATGTATACCCAGCACATACTAAGTGTGCCATAACTATTTAATAAATAAATGAATAAATATAAGATAAATCGAGGTAAATACTTTAGGAAGAAAATGACATTAGGGAAAAAAGGAAGGTAGTTTAGCCCGCCTTCCTTCTTTCCCTTCCTCCTCTCTCCCTCTCTTTCTCCCTCCCTTTCTCCCTCCCTCCCTCTTTCTTTCCTTCCTTTTTTAATTTTTTCCTATGAGGGTGATTTGAATCAACCATCGACATTGAAGAAATGTATTGTCTGATGGCTCCATTCTTCCGCTCACGTTGTGTAGACACTTCATAATGTGCCTTTCGGTCCGTCACTGTTTTCTCCTCCATTCACTTTTCCCACTATCCTTTTCACTGTATTCATGAGAGTAATTTTCCATTATATGGTTATAGCCAAAGGTCTCTGACAGGGTGGCAGTAAAATGACACAGCTAAGTGATACAGATTTTAATGACTTACTGCTGTAATAATTTCTAATAAAAACATAAGTAGAGACAGGGGTGAGGTTTTAAAAGCCATAAAGATGAAAAGTGAACCGTGGAAAAGATGTTCATGAAAAATCACGGTGGCAGGAAAGGATGGAAGAGTTAAGGACAGAGTTGGTCAAGGGGGGTGCATAGAAGAGATGCTACTAATAAAAGGAAAGAAAGTCACAGGAGAGAAAAATAACGTTTTAAACACAAGCCCATAAAGAAAATGAAAATATGACAAAGGGGAAAAGCTGAACTGCCTTCCCAATAGGGAACCGGAGCAAACAGGAAACTGTAGAGGAGGGCAGGACGCCTCCGCCTGTCTAAGGAGCCAGGCTTGGTGACAAAGGGTAATAGCAGAAAGAATACTTAAGGTAATAGTAGTCAATGAGGAAAGACAGCGCGGAGAAGCAACGTGTTTCAGAATCTCCAGGGTCGGGTAATCACTGCAGAGCATGCAGCAGAGAATAGAGGAAGCGCGGGCTGGCTGGCAATTATTTCTGAAACGTCGCGGAAGACTATTAGGTTCCTAGGAATTTGAAAAGGGAAAGACACTCAATTTTTATTTTTTTCAGCTTGATAAAAATGTGTTAAAGTAGGTCACAGGGAATTTGTGGATTTGGTGGGTTTACGTGCTGCCAAGGTAAAATCTTACACTAATAAAATAGCCAAATGAGAAATGCATGAACACTTGCTTCTTGTATCAGTCGTGGGCCTTTAAGGGCGTTGGGTCAGATGTGTTCTTATTTCCATCCCCATACCTCCCTGTATACGATCTCATTTCTTCTTACTCCTACGTTGGCTACGAATCCGCCCATGGTAGGCACTTGCCCATGCTCTCAGTACTCTCCACAGCGCAGCATATACACAGGAGGACAGCACCTCTCTCTCCCTGGGTGGGAACATTCAAAGGCTAAGTTGTGATTCTGCATACTCCTTCTTCCCCTGGGTTTCAAAGTATAGTGTGTTAACAGGAAATTTGAGGCCAAAGGATGAGAACAATTGCCATTAAAATGACAAATTCCTATCCCCTGTTCCTTAGGGGGGGGGGGGCACAAGATGCCGTGGAGAGGGGTATAAAAAACCCTTGGGTGATTCATGAGGCAGAGAAAGAGGAAGGACCTGTCTATGAGACCTTTTCTGGTGGTTTCTGTAGGGAGGACTGAATATGGCAGGGTAGGCAGGTTTAGGATTGGCTAGTTTGAGTGATGATTGCAGGCTCTGGGGCACATGAGCTGTCCCTAGTTGTCTGGTCCCGGGTGCTGGAGTAATTAGGATGTGTGGATAGTGGCCCTAGGTGTGACAGCCCAATAGAAGAGATGGTTGGGGTGTAGGATCCGGGTTGGTTGGTTTTTATTTGAAAATGTGCCCCTGGGAGGAGAACTCTTCTGGTGGAAGACCTACCACTGCATGATAAATAATGTACTTTAAATGTTCACTGAGGGAGAAGCCAGGGTGGGTCAGTATGTTGAGCACTCTTCTTGCAGCCCTGGGGACTGAGGATCGCATCCCAGACCCGGCCCATGCAGACCCATATGCTGAACTGGGGTGTGTTTCCCATTCGGGGGACCCCCAGGTCAGTTCTCACCCCTGGTTCGGTCACTGGCTCAAGGGGGTGTGCCTCCCATGCGGGAGGCCCCTGGCCTGGTTCCTGTCCTGCACGACCCCCACCCACCTGTGTGAAATGAAATCATGTCAAAGACTGATGATGTACAACTATGGAGATTGCTCTGGGCCCTCCCCCTTCTCTCTATCTCTCTCTCTTTCTGTCAAAAACAGTAAAATAAATCTTAAAAAAAATGTTAACTGGGTTAGGAAAACCACTAGCAATAAACAACAGAAAGACTCTTACCAATTGTATTAATATGTAGACTCAACACTAGTAGTCAACCAAAAATGAGAAATGTAAAACTAAAAAGGATTATTCAGAAAGGAATGTATTTAGTTTTGATCTTTGTTACTGACTGGCTTGATTTCTTTGGTTCCACTTAGGTTATTTCTTGCCCCAGAGACTCACTGATTATGTATCTCTTGCTTCATATATCACCAGCTATCTGGAATTAGGTGGTCTTTTTTTTTTCTTTACTATGAGCCTATAAAACCTCAGCAATTTATATTTTAAGACAATCAACACTTCAGTGGAGTCTTGTGTAATTGGCTCTGTCTTTCTGATGTTTTCATAAAAACAAAATATTAGAAGGCTCTGCAGATGTAGAGACCTTTTTCTTCCTGAATGTAAATGGAACGGAAATCAGGTGGGAAGCTCTTTCTCTCTCTCTTCTCTCTCTCTCTCACTCTCACACCCCACCCTCCCCCCTACACACCCATATGAATAATACTACGTTTGGCTTTGTGTACATACTGTAGAATGATCAGAAGTTTGGGGAATAATTAGAGCAATAAATCTTTTTTAAAGATGAAGTACTACTAGAAAAACTTTTGGGTATCTTGAGCTTTTAGGACACCAAACCAATGACAGATCATACAATTATGTGAACTTCCTTTGAAATATCTCTGGAAATAAAAGGAATGGGAGATAAGACCAGTGAAGCCTTGGAACTTTTATTAAAACACCATCTTTTCATTGCTGTATCTTAAAGATAGCCAGCCCTTTTGCTGCTAGTACAAAATGGCCAACAAAATGTGGACAATGGATTTTCTTATCCTTTTATTATAAGAACAATCTCTCCTTCTTTTTTGCCTGTGGTGGGGCGGGGAGCTTTCAGTGCTAGAACTTCTAGAAAACTTGAAAAAAAAAAAAATGCCTGAAGGAAAAATAAAAGCTGAATTGGCAAATCTGATGCGTGATCTGATGCGTGATAGGCTCTGACACTAAGTTTAGGATTATTATTTTGATGGGAGATATTATTTTCAGAGCCAATCATGGTGCTTTGGAAGAAGTGGAAACAGATAGTGTGTTTGATCCAAAGTGCTGGCACTTGGATTTGGCCAAGCTAGCACTCATGGGAATGAGGCCTGAAGAACAGAGCTGATGGAGACATCAGCATAGTAAAGCCTGCAGCAGAAGTGGGCTTTCAGAAGCTCCTTGAAGATGAAAAAAGAGAGGTATTCAGGGTGGGAGTTGATTCTAAACATAAGGAGGGAGTCCAAACTAAGGCATAGAGTAGAGACACGGGAAGCCTAACAGAATGTGCTCTGGGGAAATAACTAAGACAGAGGGGAAGGTCAGGTGTGACAATGGATAAAATAAAGTAAGGACAAAGGTGAGAGTGAGAAAGGATTTAAAGAGACTTACATCTGGAGAAGAAGGCCAAACAGAATTGACTCGGGAGAATAACTGGTATATCCTGATGAAACTGCTACTGCTTGGTGCATTGTGTCTATATTTTCTGAAATTTTCTGCCAGGCAGAGAAGGGATCATAGAAATTAGGTTAGCATGTATGTTCTTGGTTAGTTATTAAAAAAAAAAAGAACTCAGCTGTCTTTATTTGCACATGAAGTGACTGGCCAGGGAAGTGTTAAGATTGTCTTCTAGGGAGGACTTTATGAATCTGACCTCAATGGCAAGGGAAGTAAAAGTGCAAATAAATGAATGGGACCTTATCAAGCTAAAAAGCTTTTGCACTGCAAAGGAAACCATTAAAAAAGCAAAGAGGCAACCAACCAACTGGGAAAATATATTTGGAATCAATGCCTCTGATAAGGGGCTAATATCAAAAATATACAAAGAACTTGTGCAACTCAACAGTAAAAACAACAAGCACTCAATTAAAAAATGGGCAGATGACCTTAACAGACACTTCTCTCATGAAGACATACATATGGCCAACAGATATATGAAAAAATGCTCCACTTCACTAGCAATTAGGGAGATGCAAATAAAAACCACAATGAGATACCATCTTACACCTGTTAGAA
>PVKE010006055.1:0-22342 GCA_004027555.1 Craseonycteris thonglongyai
ATAAAAATTATTAAAGAGAAGTAGGCATCACATATTGAAAATAAAGTTTGTTTCTCTAAACAAAAATAACAATGTTTCATCTTTTTCATTCAGGGACTAAGGCTGAGATGGCAAGATGTTTTAAATTTTTTAATATACATTTCATAGTCATATACAAGAAAAAGCACTCATCTTTCAATTTCCCTAAGAATTAGCCAAAAATAAGCTTTACAAAATAAATGGCATGCTTTAAACTGATCAAAAAACTAAGAGGAAAATGGATGATGACTGTTCAACATAACCAAGAACACTTAAAAATGAGCAGTGATGTTGGAATTTTCCAAATAACGTTAAAGGGAATAGAAGAAGCTTCCCACCCTATTTCTAGCCTAGATCACTTTCTGCAAAGTGGCATTTCAGTGTTAAGCACTGTGTACAATTTGTACAATATTATGATGAAATAATTATCATGTTGTCCCTTTGCCTTCATACATTTACCTTTTCTTTTTTCTTAAATAAGATTTCTAAATATTTCAGTAATACTAGATTTTACTGTGTTTCTATTTTGCTTGACTTCAATCCTACCTTTGACTCCTATTTATTTATTGTCTCCTGGGATCCAATTTTGCAGTAATGCCTTACAAGAACTCGACTGAGAACTTTATTTCAGAAATCAGTTCAGCAGGCCAGATTTACTGGGCGTCCGTCAAACGCAATGCCAATAGAGAACCCTGGAAGAGCAAATGCACTAAAAATAGCTAGCCTATGTAAAGCACTTGCTAAGCGCCAAACACAATAATCAGTATATCACATGCATGGTCACCTCAACCCTCATGACAACACATTAAAGTAGTTACACTTATTAAAGGGATGAAAGTAAGTATCTAGCTTTTAGTATTATGAGAATTTAATGAGCTACTATGTAAAACACTTAAAAGAGACTCTCATGCCCAATTAGAAACCTGGGTTGTATTAGTGTTAGGTATTGTTATTACTACTCCCATTTTAAAGATGAGGTAACTAAATTCCACAGAGGCTATGTAACTGTGCTTTATCATTCTGCTAGTAATTGGATGAGTCAGAATTTTTGAGCCGCACTTATGCAGGCACCAATCTTAAGTCTGTGTGTTTAACAGAACAATGTAGCATAGCCTCCTCTAAACTTGAGTCCCTGCATTTTTCTTATCTTAGAATCAAGGTATAGCTCATACATGAAAGGTTATAGTTAATTTCCAATAACTTCACTTTAAAAGGATATTTAACGGACCCTTGATTTATTAAACCAGGTAAGATAACAGGACAAAGCAGCTCTCACTGCCCCTAGAGCCACTGTCAAAAAACAGATTACTAAGGAAATGGTCAAAAGAGGTGACCCAAGAAATGGTAATCACATATCAACAGAAACAATGCTTTATTGTTTGTTTTGTTTTTTCTCATTTCAGAATCCCCAATCATTCAGTAACTTAAAACTACAAGACTTTAACATATCGCTTAAAAGTAATTTTCATTCTCAATTTTTCATATTAGCTGTGTGTTATACACAGGCCAAGCCATGGGAGAAAACTAGGCAACTTCTCCATTTTTCTCTCTCCCCTTTCTCCCCCCTCCCCCACCCCCACCCCACCCACCTCTTTTCCTAGCTCCCTCTCTCTTACAAATTTCTTTTGGTTTACTGAATTGTTAAAAGATGATAAAGAGCAAGAGCGCACACATGCACACACACACTTCTTCCATCAACCAGAAGGTTAGAATTTTGTGGGCCCCATCAGTGTTCTCACATTCATTAGGAGTAACTAGCATCTTTAAAGAAACTATTTCTGGGAAAGCCGGGATGGCTCAATCGGTTAAGCGCTCACTTTGCAGCACCGGGGACCAAGGATCGAATCCCGGCCCTTGCGGACCCATGTGCTCAACTGGGGAGTGCCCTCAGTTCAGTTCTCTCTCTGTCTCTGTATCACTCTCTTTCTCTCTCTCTCTCTGTCAAAAACAATAAAAAATAAATTTTAAAATGTATTTAAAAAATTAAAAGAAACTATTTCTGATTAGCTACAAAATTAAAGTGTTAGTCTAAACTGTAAACAATAAGAAGCAGTGAGAACTTCAAGAGCAGCTGCCAATCTAGATGGCTATATCCTCACATCTGTCTCATGACAAAATGGCCATCCTTCATCTTTCAGTTCTTCTGTGAATCTGAGGACACATCAGGTAATCACAGTAACTTGTATAATTTAATAAAACAGAGGGCTATAAAATTTACCATCTCTATTTAGAAACCACTACAAAATGGTGTTTAAAATTATCGTTTAGGGGAAGCTGGGATGGCTCAGCAGGTTAAGCGCTCACTTTGCAGCACCGGAGCCCAAGGATCGAATCCAAACCCCGGCTCATGTGGACCCACCATATGCTGACCTGGGGTGTGCCCCCAGTTCAGTTCTTGCCGGGGCCTATGCGGGAGGCTCCTGGCCCAGTTCCTGCCCTGTGCAGCCCCGCACCCACCTGTGGTGTGAAACTATATAGAAAACTAAAGCTGTCAAGTCAACTATGGAGACTGCTCTGGGCCCTCCCCCTTCTCCCTGTCTCTTTCTGTCTATCTGTCTCTCTGTCAAAAAGCAATAAAAATAAATCCTAAAAAAAATAAAATAAAATTATTGTTTACCATTTAAAGTTTATTGCTTAAATGTTCAGGAAAACAGGTGGAATGGAGATAGGATCTTTTCAAGAATCATCTGGTAATGTGTTACAAAAAAAATGTTCAAGGAAAATAAGGCCTGAATAATAATAATAAAAAAAAATCTATCAAAACAACCCTATTTGGGAAGTGGTCATTACAAATTAATAAAACTGAAGATTCCTGATTCTGATTTAAGTGGTTAATTCAGTTATAAACAAAGGAAAGAGATAAACGTAAAGGAGAACAAAGGCCATTGTTGAGCAGGTAATGAACATATTTACTCTAATAAAGAGACTGAGCAAGTAAAATACCATTATTTCACTTATATGTAGAATCTAAAAAACAAACAAACAATTGAACAAACAAAACAAAAACAAACTCACAGACACACAGAATAAACTGATAGTTGCCACATGGGAGAGAAGTAAGGAGAAGGGCAGAAAAAGTGAAGGAGATTTTAAGAAGTACAAACTTCCACATATGAAATAAATTATGGGATATCATGTGCAGCATAGGGAATACAGTCAATAATATTCTAAGAACTGTTTATGATTTTAGATGGGTACTAGACTTATCATGATGATCACATTGCAAGGTATATAAATGTCTAATCACTATGTTGTATACTTGAAATAAGTATGTCAATTATAATTAAAAATATTTTTTAATAACCCTGAATCAGTCTTGAGACCTATCATACTTAGAAAAGTTACAGGTCATTTCATCCTCAAAGAAAACAATAGGCATATCTTTGTGAAAAAAATATACACTAGAATGTAGAGAGAGTCTGTGTATTTTTTTATACCAGTTGCTTTGTTTTAAAGATGAGGAAAGATAAATTTCACAGAACTTTCATGACATGCTACAGAACTTATGAATTGCTTTGTCAGTACTAAAATCCAATTCTTTCCTCTTAGCCCCATGGTCTTTAAAATACTGTAAGGGATGACTGCTAGTGTGTTTAGGGACAAAAATTCCAAGTATTTACGGTATGTTTCTTTATATGGTACAGTCCCCTTCCCTAACCTCAACCAGTTCCTCTCCACAGAGGCATCACCTTTAATTGTTACTAGCTCTGCAATAGAAATTTTAATTCAAATGCCTTTTTGGACAAGAGTGATTCAACAGAGTAATGGAATCTATGGAAATCTGAAGAGGAAAACCTACCTAAAACCAACTATATATATTTTTTAATTGAATTAAAGCACACTTTGACCAAACGAATGGATCCCAAGTATTTTAGACATTATCTAAGTTACTGAACTTACCCCACTCCCCGTCTCTCTACTCTTCCTCTTAATATAGTTATTATTATTCCTCTTAGTTATCATTGTAACTTTAAAGAATATATTACTGTTATTTCTTGTATAAATGATAGACACTATCTCTTGGCCCCATTTTATAAAATACTAATCTGGGATTCCAGGAGGGCTCAGCAGGTTGAACGTTTACCTTGCAACCATGAGGTCCAGGGATTGAATCCTGCCCCCAGCCTGGGTAGACCCATATGCTGAACTGCAGCACAATGGAACCCCAGAAGGTTCTTGTCCCCAACCCCCATACAGTGGACTCAGGTTCAGTTCCCACCCCGCACAGCCCCACATCCACCTGCGTGTAATAAAACAATGTCACAACTAATGATATACAACTATGGAGACTGCTCTGGGCCCTCCCCTCCCCCCCCTCTATCTCTCTCTCTTTCTCCTCTCAAACATAACATAAATCTTTTAAAAAGAAATGCTAATTTTCTAATTCTTACCCTTTCTTTCCACTTTTTCTAACCCCCATATCTAACTCCCAACCTTCATTACCTGTGTATTTACTATGACATAGCCATAGTTGAAAATATTTGCATTCTGTTCTATAGTCTATTATCTTTCACATTTTCTCTAAAGATTGATATTAAAAGTAGAAAATCATGGGAAAGCTGGGATGGCTCAGCGGGTAAAGCGCTCGCTTTGGAGCCCTGAGGACTGAAGATCGAATCCCGGCCCCAGCCCATGTGGACCCACATGCTGAACTGGGGTGTGCCCCCAGTTCAGTTCTTGCCGGGGCCTATGCGGGAGGCTCCTGGCCCAGTTCCTGTCCTGTGCAGCCCTGTGCCCACCTGTGGAGTGAAACTATATGGAAAACTAATGTCAAGTATGGAGACTGCTCTGAGCCCTCCCCCTTCTCTCTGTCTCTCTTTGTCTCTGTTTCTCTCTGTCAAAAATCAATAATAAAAATAAAGTAGAAAATCAGTAAATACCATTTACAGTTAATTAATATAAAATATTGTTCATTTCAGCACAAACTAAATTTTTCTGCTCTCTTTACTTCTTGCTTATTCTTTTGTTTTACCTGGAGTTGTTACATTTTTTGCACAATTTCTTTGTCTTTTTAAATATTTCTAGAACATTAAATGTATAATTTCTCCCTTTTGTTCCAGAGCCTCACACCAGGAAAAACCTCCATTTTTTCACACTAATCCTACAGCTGATTGAAGCAATATGAGTTGTCTTCTAGGATTAATTCGTAGCTATTACGCCATGTCTTTCTCAATCTTTTAATTATACTTTGCTGCGGTTCGAAATCAAGTAAAATTGTAAGGAAAGTTAGATATAAGAAAAATATCTTTAGTCCTTGTAGGTCTGAAAATACCTTTATTCTACCCTTGCATTTGATTGATATTTTGAGTAGCTATGAAATTATGAGTTGTAAACCATCTTCCTTTAGTAATATGAGAAGTGTTCTATTAATTCTTTAATATTTGTTCTAACTATATTTTTGTTAATGTTTTCTTACAGAGCTCCAATTAGTAGAAAGCCACACTTCAGGGAGGTTCGCAGTGCCTAGTGTTGTTGTTGTTGTTTTTTTGCACTGTTGAGAGAGATTCTCTATTTAAAATTACAAATTTTTCCTCAAACTACTGATTTGAAAAATCTTTAATTTTCAAATTAAAGATTCTGGTTTATTTATTCTACCTTGTCTACATTACACTCTTGTGTTATAAAGGCAATATTTTTTTAAATCTCAGATTGTAACATTTTTGTCTGTTTTCTTATCTTTCAATGATCTGTTCACTGCAGGGTCATTTTATTTTTACGGATTTTCTTTTACCTTGGTATCTCCTTTTCATGTTGCAGACTCTTTTTTAATGATAATTTTTTTAAGATGTATTTTATTGTTTGAGGTGTGTGTGGTGTGTGTGTGTGTGTGTGTGTGTGTGTGAAAGAGAGAGAGTGAGCCCAGGGCAGTCTCCATAGTTGTACATCAGTTGTGATAGTTTCATCCTACACAGGGCAGGAACCAAACTGGAGGCCTCTGCCTGGAAGGCTAGAGACTTTGTAGCCATCCTGACAGTTACCAGTTGTGCCACAGTTCAGTATATGGGTTTGCACAGGCCAGGGCCAGGATTCCATTCCAGGACCTTGAGTTTGCAAGGCAAGTGCTCAACCTGCTGAGCTCTCCTGGCTTCCCATGTTGCGGACTTTTGTTAATTTTTTTTAAGTACTTATTAAATGTCTGGTGATCCTTGGTTGCTGTTTTATATTTAAGAATTGCTGTCTTACATTTAAGAATGAAGGACTAGAAAATGCTATGCCTCTGTACTTGAGTGGATATTATTGATTAAAAGACATTCTGGGTGGTGAGCACATAATGCAATGCATAGACAATGTAAGGCAGAATTGTATCTGAAAACTATGTAATTGTTACCAGCCAATGTCACCCCAATAAATTTAACAATTAAAAAAGAAGAAGACATTACTTTAGGTCAGGGGTGTTTGAACTTTTGGCTCTCCTGGGCCACATTGCAGGAATAATTGTCTTTGGCCACACATAAAATACACTAACAATAACTGATAAGCTACAAAAAAAAAAAAAGAAATGCAATAAAATCTCAAAACATTTTAAGATAGTTCACAAATTTGTGTTGGGCTGCATTCAGAACCATCCCAGGAGGCACACTACCCAGGGGCTGCAGGTTGGAAGCTTTCCTTAAAGGAAAGCAGACGCTGATCACTGGGCTTAAAGAACCTAAGTGCCAAAAATAAAAGGAACTTTATTCTATGGTTCTATGGTGCAACCGTAGTTGCCTTTATTGTCCCTCAGTGGTCCATGTAAGTTCATTAATATGTGTTAAGGGGGAGGGTCAGGAGGGATAATGAGAAAAATTTGCTATAGAGATGTTTGCATACATAGAATTGGTGAACAGAAGGCTGGCTCTTCCATATATTCATTTACACGTTGATTAAAAATATTTTGTTTCAACCCCTGTGTCACATCTAACTTCTGTATTTCTTGGAATTCTTGAGCCTCAAACCTTGCTATGTTAATGACAAGGTAGTTTCCTCCTTGATTTCAGGACAAACTGCCCTATCTTAAGCAGTTTCCTCAGCCTGGCTTAACTCCATACAATTTGTAACAGCTTGATATCCTCTTAACCCCTTCACTTAATGCTCAAATTAATGAGGTTTCAGGAGGGAGTTTAGACAAAGATATGTTTCAATACTTCTGCTTAAAATGGATACTCATCTGCTTAAAAGAAATCCCACTGATCTAGAGAGAAGCTAAGTTTAAAACATCTAAAAGGAAGAAAACTCAAGAACAATTAGCACAGTGTTGCATACCACCATGGTCATCATGTCAATAATGCTGTTAAGAATGATTCAAACAAGGCTCTCTGAACTAAATGCAAACTGCATGTCCGCACAGATCTTTACGTGCACAAAGTAAAAGCAGTTTGCAGATTCCATGTGTCTGAAATGCCTTACACCAGCAGTGTCCAACCTTTAGCCTCCCTGGGCCACATTGGAAGAATTGTCTTAGGTCACACAGAAAGTATACAAGCACTAACGATAGCAGCTGACAAGCTAAAACAAACAAACAAAAAAGTCATAAAAACATCTCATAATGTTTTAAGAATTTGTATCGGGCTGCATTCAAAGCCATCCTGGGCCACAGGTTGAATGTACCTGCATTATACTCTGTCCTTTTCTGTGGGGAATGAGACAACAGTCTAACATTCTCAAAATATAAAAAATAAAATTCTGTTGAAGTCCAAAAATTATTTAATGTGATATTTGCAAATATATTTGTGGAGGCTAATTTTTTCTTATGAAAGGAATGGAAATGATGCATAAATGTTATCCCACTTGAATTAGAATTTTATACAGATAATAAGAATTTGTGCATTGTAGAAGCAAAAATGGGCCTATTGTTGTCTGCTATAGCAAACGTAGTGCCTCATAACTGGCAATTCAATGTGTTAATTCAGCTGCACCATCCAATTACCTACAATTCATCTCAACTTGGTGCACAACAATAAAACTCTTTTAAAATCTGTGACAAAATGTCTGCTCTAGGTTATCAAATAGGGAAAATACTATCCCAAAGTCAGGAAATGGGAGGAAAAGAAAAAAAATTATAAAAACTGTTTATCACAATCCAGCAATAGTACCATAACAAATTTTTGACATGAAGTCAATAGTCTAGAATTAATAATGAAACACATATTGGATAGTTAATAAGGAAAATCTGACCAAGGATTGTGAGAACTGCCTGGCAACTGAAATTGGCATCTCTTCGAATAACACAGCACTCCTTTGGAGCCATGGGCCTGCCAACTGCCAACTGACCACAGGGCCCAAGCACACAATTCTAAAAGTGGACAAAAGTAATGAGATGCAAATTTAGAATCCCCAGCCTCCTGTTAAATGACCCAGATGCAAGAGCTAGAGCATCTGTCTCTTACCTATTCAGAAATATAATGATGAAATAAACAGAAGCTCTTTTTATTTACATTTTTACAGAATCAAGACCACTAATAGATAGTCCAGGTCTGCTTTATGAGGATTTATAAAGCCACAGAAGATAGCTAATTTAAAGTAGAGAGCGCCATGAAGAAGAAAGAAAGAAGGGAAGAAGCAGGAAAGATAATGGGAGAAGAAAAAGTGCTTTAGGAAATGAAAAACACAGTGTTTGTTTATGGAGAAAATGCAGACATACACTGAAAATCTATACAATATAAGTAAAATCTGAATCATGATCAGGGACAAGCTGGTTTCTAATTTTTCAAGAGAAATGACATATATTGAGACTGAACTATCAAGAAAATCAAAGAAATATGAACCCTGAGTATTCAGAAAAGAGATAGAATTGCTATGAGAAAAAGAGAAAAGACGGTACTGTTTTGAAACTAGGCTAGTCAGTAATCCCATAAACCCTCACTTGATTACAAAATCTGAAAACAGAATTGTTTTTAAGTGCAGATTTTTATTTTTTAAAAAAGGTGAAGTGAATCATTACTGAGGGTATCAAATTCAAATAATTTACATAATGTAATCAAATATTTGTCAGTCTAATATATTTTTTTAAAGATTAATGAAAAGTCAGATTAAAACACTGTTTTATGCATTAAACAAAAATTTTAAGTAACAAAAAGTTGCTGAAAATAACCAAAAGCCAGAAGTAAGGAGAAAATGCAGCTCATCAAAGATCAATACATCAGTTCTTTACAGATAAGCAGTGATTACAAATTAGTAGATATTTCATCACACAAAAAGCTTACAAAACCATACCTGATAAAAAATAAAACAGAAATTTCAAGATTTTCCCAATCTTAATCATAAATCATACAATTCTCAATCATAAATCTTTCCTAATGTAATCTAAATACTTTATCAGCAGTATTACAGAAAAAATAAGGTATTTCTTTTTAGTTTAGTTATAGATGTAGATCAAGTTATGGATTAAAGTCTATAAAGGGAAATATTACATAGCTATAGATTAAAATTTTTTCTTCCTGTCTGCATCATTATATTTTAATTCTGTGTTATATATTTTTTTGTGTTCTTTGGGGGAGGGGGGAAGTGGAGTAGAGTCTGCAGATAAGTAGAGACAACAGTCAAGTTACTTGAAGAAAACCACTCTGATTTTTCCATGTTTGTTATCCCCTTCATAATTAACTTTCTTTCTTAATCTGGTGCTATGACTTCTGAAAAGTAAACTTTTTGTTTTTATCTCTAGAAGTCTGAGTTTTTGGGTCAGGTTTTCTTCTTTCACTTTTAAAAGCAAAACTTATTCAAATAGGAAATAAGACCTAGAAATCAGGGTTCCTGTTTCAATTCTGCTACTTCAAGCCTGTGACCTAAAGCAGGTCGTTTCTATTAATCATTTCATCAAATTAGCATAGTCCTTGCCCTGTTACTTATCAGATTACTCTGGATAACTTATTTAACCTGTCTTCATTTGTATTTGCTCATCTTTAAAGTGAAGGTACTCATGAAATCTACTTTTGAGAGCTGTTATGATTAAATGAATCACTATCTATAATGTACTCTAAACGGTGTCCAGAGCATAGTAATCTATATATTTGTTAAATAAATAAAAATTAATACGTCAATCTGAACATTGACGTGGTATATGTAGACCAGTTGCTTGGGAAAGGTTTATAAAGAGAGATTCCATCCCAGGCAAAGGAGAATCTGTACAGTAAAATCTCACAACCTATTATTAAAATAAACAAACAAATGAAAACAAAAATTTCTTTAGAAAATTTCAATTTTTAAACTAGTTTTTCAGCAATAACATTCAACGATTTCTTAGGTCAATTTAGCAAAGTCACACATGCCACAGACATTTTTTCCTCTCTAAGGGCCACAAGAATCACTATCTGCAGCAATTTGGTATGTAATAGCATCACTCAGCTTTACAAATGCAGTAGGTTAGCTTTGAAATTTTCTCTTACCTAAAGCAAAACTGCTTTGTTCTCACCAAGGTAAACAAAGAGAAAAAGAAAAAGGAGGACCCGATGTTGAGATCACTGGTTAGGGATAAGGACAGAGGAATACGTTGAAACATGCACCTTGTTTTTTCACCCACTACTCATTCCCTGTGCTAGAATACAGATTGGCACCATCTTATAATAGTAACAGTGATTTGTGGTTAACTACTACGAAAGAACATCACCTACAATTCCCTAAAAGTTCAAGAAACATTAAAACAGTAAAGAGAGGGTGGAGCAACTGTTAGCATCTTTCCTATCTCCAAATTTATTGCCCTGACTTGCAACTAGAAAGAGAATGGAATAGCTAGCTACATGGGCTATGTCTCATTCAGACTTGACTATAATGACCACATGGGCCTAGGCTGTATGGGTGCCTGGGGTCAATGGAATGGGCAATATATCATGGTGGTTCAGATTCAGAGGGTTCCCAGTTTATAGAATATGGTGAAATAAATTACCAAACTGTGATAAAATTTTCATCAGTCTTTGTTAAATTAGAAAAATAACTGAAGTGTAGAAAAATGCACAGGAAGCTAAACTTATTAAGAACTGTATTTTGAGATGCAGTTCTGCCCTCTTAGTTGGTGTTAAAACATCCACTTTTTAAAAATGTGATATAAGTAGACTTTGTAAATCATTCCTACTGTGCAAAAGAAAATATTCTCATGGAGGTTGGCATCCATTTTTCAGAAAAATGTATTAGTCAGTAAAAATATCAGACTGGAGGAAGCTGAGATGTCTCTGCAGGTTAAGCATTCACTTTGCAGCCCCAGAGCTCAAGGATCGAATCCCAGCCCCCTGCCCATGAGAAGCCAAAGGCTGAACTGGAGTGTGCCCCCAGTTCAGTTCTTGCCGGGGCCTATGCAGGTGGCTCCTGGCCCAGTTCCTGCCCTGCACAGCTCTGTGCCCACCTGTGGAGTGAAACTATATGGAAAACTGATGCTGTCAACTATGGAGACTGCTCTGGGTCCTCCCCTTTCTCTCTGTCTCTCTCTGTCTGTCTCTCTCCCTGTCAAAAACATATATCAGATTGAGAACTATTAAAATATTAGCTTTAGATACAGAAAGAGCTGATGTGATCCTTGGCCCTACTACATATTAGCTGTTTAATTTTAAGCAAGTGAGTCCTCATGTATAGTATGGGGATAGTAACAATACTTACTACACATAAGGTTATCAGAATAAAATGATAAAATGTAGTAAGACCTAATTAGATGCTTAGTTATACACAGTATAAGTACAAAGTAAATATCCAATAAAATTTACTCATTTTACCAATTTTTAATTATTAACCACTTTTAACTTCTTCATAAATTGAAATGGCTATACTTCCATATATATTTGTTTCCAAGTATTTTGTCTCCTTTTTCTTTCATCAGACTAATAGTAGGATTGCATAGGGGCCTCAATAGTCATATAAATCTCATTTTTTTCCCTTTGAAACTAATTATATAATAAAAATATCAAAAGGAAATTAAATCAGTATGTGTCTGGTCTACAAAGAGATAATTCTCCCCACATGTCAAAATCCATTTTTTAACAATGAAAAAGTGTTGTGCTTATACTATCAAGGCAGTTAATATTAGGCAAGAAGCTAAGTTGACATTTATTACTATCGCTGTAGTTTGGATGAATTTTAATATATAGGCTGTGCTTTATATTCTCCTTTCTGTTTACAATGACTACTCAGCACATGTATTATGTTCACCAAAGTGCCAACCAACAGTTTAACCACACTCTTCTCTACAATGTTCTGCAAGAGCTTAAATAAGACAAGTGACAATTCAATATAATTTAATGAACAAAACACAGTCCCAGTTAATTCCACATCATGTTAAAACCCTGATATGATATATCTTGTACAGTGCCCATCTATCTTAACAACAATCATTTCTAAAAAAAAAAAAAAAAAAACTACAAAAAAGTCTGAATATATAATATGGACAGTATGTTTCGTTTTCTCACATAACAAAATATAAATATGATCAAAAATGTGTTCATATCTATCTATGATAGAAGTCATTACTTTCCCTATAACCCTCTCAAGTTATGTTGGGAGAATTAACCATTAATATGGAATAACTGTTAAGAACTGACATTTTGCCTCTTGTTTTAAGTCTATTATACAGGTTTGATTAATACAGCAAGGTAAACAAGTAAGAGAGAAACTAACTGTTCAAAAGGACTAAATAATAATGTGGACATTTGAGTGAAGTTGGGCCCTTTGAGAAAAGTCATTTCTCTCCACTTTAACTTACATTACAAATGTTAACCCTCAGCAATTTCTTAATAATCTGTGGTAGTAACTTTTAAAAATTAAGAATTTTGGCTTAAATAAATAGGTCCTAAGAAATATTAAGAAAATAAAATTGGAAAACTCATAGCTAAAAACGAATTTTAGCTAATGCATGTATTTACAAGAGGCATTAGGTCATACATTAATCACACAGATGTCTTTCACCATCTTCAATTATTTCTTGGTAATGCAGCTAAGACCAGTTAAATATGTTATTATAAATACACTACATTAAAAATATACACAGAAGTCTACATCTAAAGCAAGGAGAAATAAGTATTAAATGAGTAACATTGTATTTATATCGTGCTCCCAAAGATAATCATGTATAATGTTCCACATGGATGACCAACCACAACAGAATTAATGTGTGTATTAATTTTCCTCAATTTTTTTAAGTTCTCTAAGTATTAAATTCCATAATGGAAAGCTGAACTCTTTAAAAACATGTATGCCTATAATTGACTAGCAGAAGTTTTTAATTAAACAATGTGCTTTAAGATAGGAAATGTAAATAGTAGTCTAATCTCTTAAAATGATAAATGGTTTCTCAAAGAAGACAGGGTCAGATTTTTAAATGTGATATATACCGGTAAGTGCAAACAAACAATTACGGTATGCTTAGCATCTATGTATGTGAGGGAAGATATTAAGAAATGTCATCTAATAGATTGTCAGAGTCAATATGAGTATATATGAGTACACTTAATGGTTTGATATTTCACATGTATTTAGTCTGATGGAAAGAGTAGAAGGAAAGATTTAGAAAAAAAGCCCAGTTAAATTTTGTGATTCGTAGGCATATGGACACTCAAACTTCAAAGCAGGATCCTGTTAGATCTTATTAATTTAAGATGTCTTTACGTTCCTAGTACTAATAGCAACACAAACCCAAGACAGGGATTTAGTAAAGTCAGTCAAAATTTTTTGTTTATTCCAAAGGATGCCACTTGGAAAGCTGATGTCCAGTAAGGCAAATTGGTTAAAGAAGAAAACTACAAGAACTATTCATTTTCTTAAAGCACAATAAACATTTATCAGAGACATGTAGTGTTGTTTTCTGTTTGTTCTTGGTGGTATTGTTATTTATTTCACACAGTGGGGCTGTATTAAAACTTTACTCAGTCATTTATTTACAATATTTGTTGTTCAGAAATACTAATATTCTCTTTGTCCAACCAGAAAGAATAAAAATACTCACTTGCCTGTTCTTGAAACCCTCTTGTTAAAATGCCAAAGTTTTAAGAAGGTGCACAGTCTCTATTACATGGAAATGTTCGTGTTACAGTATTTCTGAAGATCAAGTTGGCAAAATGGAAACATTGTATTTCACTCTGACATAACTGTTTAACCAGAAACTAACACACATTAAGTTTAGAAGTTAAAGGTGTCTCAATATTCTTATTTGTAGAAAATCAGAGCATTTCTCAATCAATATCAGAATTTCACCTTCAACTTGTCTTTGCTATTTTTAAATACAAAAATAATGGGTTGAGTATCAGGTGATTTATAATAATTTTAAAGCAAAATGGCCTTGAACACAATCCTGAACAATATTCACGGCAAGTCCTCAACCCTTTTAAGAGTTAATTACAAAATCATCAGAAAAGCAATATTGTAGCCCATGGATTTTTTCAAGTTCCTTGTATCAGGAGGCATTACATTTCTAAGTACTTTGGCAAATTTTTATATACATGTAGTATCACACCTCTCGCATGTATTTGAAGTAGTAAGAAAACCTATTAATTATTTAAGGTAAGTTATTCAGTTTGCAGATCAATTTATAGCCTCCAAATAGTTTGCGGTGATACACCTGTTCTTTTATTAAAAGAGAGAAGTTTTCACTTCTTTAAAACCGTACAAAAATATTCACCCACAAGTGATGTCAAGTCCCAGTTTACTTTCATGTAGGAAGGTGGAAATACCACCCAATAGAGCCTCTAAACGCATTAACTCAAATCTGCAGTGACTGTTAAAGAGTATAAGCCAAGTTAAAGACTTGGAGAGAAGGGCAAATTCAAGCAGTGAATGACCTAAAAAAGAAACAGAGAACTCATGTTTCAACATTCCTTCTACTAGTACTCTATTTCCATTTATAAAAGACTAAATGAAACAGAAAAAAAAAGGGGGGGATACAGAAATCAACTCCTTGTGTCTATAGGCCCATAAGCATAGCTGGGTGACTTGAAAGCCCATAATTAGCTTCATGGTAATCAATCGATGTTTTTATGAAGCATTTACTAATTTTTCCACACTGAGCTAAGGTCTACATATCTGAGACACACCCAGCCACATTCTAGATTCCGGGATCCAGAAATAAATGTACACTAGCAAAGCTGAACTTAAATTGGAAAAGCTTTCTTTTCTTTCTCCCCAAACCTTATCTGAGACAGTGCCTCTTAAGCTCTGGAATGAATATCACAGAAATGGTGAATTAAAAGCATTTATTTAAACAAGCAGAAGCAGCCAGAGAAAATTCTCAATGGAGTTGAAGGTGGGCAGGGGCAAAAGGAAGAGATGTGAAATCTGGTTTGTGGCAAACAGTGCAGAGAAATGCACGTTTCTTGAATTCAAAGCCAGCCTTTCCCGATGAAAATTCTCCAAATCTATCCATCTCTGAAGTCACTCAAACAGAGTTTCAATATTTAAGGTTCTAATTCTGCAGAAGAGGAGGAGTTTGCAGAGACTAGAGAAAAGGCAAGATTAGTAATGCAATACAAAAGTCAAGATGAGGAAAGGAAAGGATGGGTTAAACTCCTCTAGGAGAATGATCTGGGAAGGTGAGAGGTCCAAAGTAAATCACCAAAAGGTTGACCTTACTTTGCAATATTCTCAAACCAGCAGGGGTTTTGTTGTTGTTGTTGTTGTTGTTGTTGTTTTGTTTTTTCTCGAAAGAAGACCTGAACGCAAACACACACACACACACACACACACACACACAAGAGGGGGTAACAACCTTGAGCAAAGGCAGCCTTCATATGTAGCCAAAGATCTGGGGGCCCCAAGGAAATATAAAATTTCAAGAGGTTGGGAATGCCAAAGTGTCTTTAGCTCCCCAATTAAAATCTCTACGCTGCGTTTCCGGGAAGAATGCCCACGATCCCCTCCAAGGAAATCACTCAAGAATGGAGTGCCATGACAGGTTAAAGCAGGCAGTCCCCAATGCTCCTCTCCTCTGCTAGTAACACCTTGGCCTCAGGAAAGCGCCCATTCTCTCTAGACTAGTTTTGCCTAGATCTCTAAGCTTCTGTGTTTGCCTACTGTCTCTTCTCCAGTGGCTGCCTGTAAAGGCTGGAGATGTAGACTCTCCACTTGAAAATTTAACTGATTGTAGCCAAAGAACGGAGTAAGGGGAGGGGCGCCCGCAGCTTTCACTGTCCAAACCAGCAGCCTCCTTGCGCTCGGGATTGGCAGCAGCGCTCTCGGACCCCGGGAAAGGAGGCTGGTCCCCTGACTCCACAGCCCAGCCAAGGACAAGGTGCCTCCATCCCCTCTCCCTACCCCAACGCCCCAGGCTCCCGGCAGCTAGGGCTCTGTACCTGGAGGTGCCCAGAGGGTGGGCCTGAGCGGGCTCCCCCTGCCAGGGCGCCTCCTGATGTGGGAGCTGGTGTTCAGGAGGACGAGACAGAAGACGTGAGACAGGGAGATAGAAATACGCAGCGAGAGGCAAAAACGGAGAAAATACGGCAAGACGGAGAGAAGCGTACGAGAATAACCGGGACACTGAGACATCCCAAGAAAGAAAGATAATGAAAGAGAAGCAGAGATACCCGGAAAGGGAGAGGGGAGTGGAGGGGGGAAAAAGTGTGGCAGAGACAGAGAGACATAGTGAGAGTGAGAGACAGCGGGGCACCCAGAGAGGCGAATGGAAGCAGAAAGGGGAAGGCAACCGTCGAGGAAGACACCCAAGATCAGAAATTCCCCGGTGTCGGGCTGTGCCCAAGTGCCTGCACACCACAGCCCCTGGTCCCACGCAGCTGATGGGAGAAAGTTGTCCCACCGCCCAGTATCACCCAGGCGCGGAGGGTGGCCAGCGCCCTGCAGTTTAGCAGTAGAAAGCCTGGTGGAGGGCGGGCGGCAGCACAAAGTTCGGTGCCCCGCGCTCCCTCCGCCGCACCTGCAGCGGCCGGACAAGCGCGCCCCCAGTGCTGGGAGAGGCGCCTCGCCGGGTCCGCCGGAGCCCCTGCCCCGGGACCTTGCCGGAGTGTTGGGCTCTGCGCCCTGCCATTCGCTGCAAGACTTTGCAGCGCCCACCCGGGCACTCTGGCCGCCCAGAGAGGACTCGCCCCGCACAGTTACAAGGAAGAGAAGGGGAGCAAAAGGGAGACAGAGACCTGCTATCGTGGCCAAGGATCCCGCGAAGAGGGAACGGCGGTCCACGTACGGAATCCAGCCTCTGACCCAGCCCGGGAGGCGCTGGCCGGCTGCGCCGAGTGCCCGGCGCGCTGAGCCTGCTCTCACCTGGCACCCTCGCCGGCCCGCGAGCGCCGCGCGCAGCCCGGCTCCCGCCCGCGCCTCTTTTCACACTTCCCCGGGAGCAAAGCGAGCCGGCTCCGGCCTCAACCAGCCCCAGAGAGGCGCCCTCATAGCGCAGCGGCGGGCCGGAGAGCTCCGTGAGCGCAGCGAGAGCAGGCGCCCAGGCCGAAGAGGCGCGGGAGACCGAGCGAGGGCTCCTAGCACATAGTAACCTCAGCAGCGCTGCCGCCGCCTGGTCACTTGGCCCTCGGCCCCCGCCCCCCGCCCCCCAGCCCCTCCTCCTCGCGTGGTCCCTCCCTCTCCCGTAGCCCCAGCCTGGAGGCCTCTCACAGGGCTAGTATCATTTACGTAACCAGCACCCCCAGCCCTCCTCCCTCCCTCCCGGCTCCTGCTCCTCCCCGGGCTGGGGCGGTGCGCAAGGAGCGTGCTCTAGCTGCTCCTAAAGCCGCAGCTTGAGCGATGTGCACAAGTCCCGCGATACTTGGAAGGCACGGCCCCGAAGAGCAACTGTAGGGTCGGTGCCTTTCCCTCCAGAGCGCCCTGTGACCTCTGGCCGCCCTGGGGCCCCACAGTGTGAAAGCCAATTTGAATGCACCATGAGCCCAGTGCACCAGCGAGCCCCTGGCAGGTGCTAGGGGATACAGCACTGCCCTCGGGGGCAAAGCTACCGCACCCACGCCGTCGGCTCTCCAGTGCAGAAATGCTGTGGGGGAACTTAAGGTCTCAGTGCTCTGAAGCAGGAAGAACGTAGAGTTTGGCCTCTTGTCTATTACAGTTTATACACCCTGCCGGGATCCTGTGTTCTGCGGCCAGCGAACGCACTGTAAGAGAACTGGGAACGCAAAGCGCTTCCTTGGGCGCTGTTTTTGTTTGTTTGTTTGTTTGTTTTTTAAGAGGAGGTAAAAGTGGATTTTTGAATTTCTTTCTCAGTATACAGGGTATGGTCTTTAAAACACACACACACACACACCCTGAAATACATGAATGCTTGCACTAAAAGGGAAAATTAATGGACAGTCATTTCTAAGTTAATATGTAGTGTAGCAGAAATGCCATGATAATAAATATATGTTAAGATTTTAGAACAGTGCCTGACACAAGGCACAGACTTAATCCTCGGATATTATTAGAATCCGAAGACATGGGATCTATCCCTCACTGCCATATGAGAGGGACTCTTCTAGGAAATTGGGGTTGCTGAATTGAAATCCCTGATTGGCTGTTTATTCACTGTTGGCTCTTGATTAATTTTGGCCCTTGGCTTTCTTCATTATCAGTTTTCTTATTTGTAAGACGGAGTGAAATAAGGTTGTTTTCTTCCTCATGGTGTAACTTCACTAGTCTTAGCTCTCTCTTCTTAGTTTATTTGGCAAAATTGGAGGAGAATAGAATAGCTACTTCAAAAATATTAAGAGCCATGTTGTACAAACTTATATTATTAATTATAATCTGGTATGCCAATGAGATTCTTGATTATACTTATGAAAGGCAATTTCCAGAGATGTTACCCTTGTGTCTTTTCATGCATCAATCATCGTCTAAATTGGTATGATAGCTATATTTAATGTGTCCTCCTACATTGTCCATCCTTGCAACCCTTCCTATTATCAATTATAGAACATCTACCAGAGATGTTCCTATGCATGTGTGAGGACAGTGTGCCACTCATAACACCAGGGACACTCTACAATTTCTATTTTTCCCTCTTATGAGTTTCAGTTCTGCCATCACTCTACTCACTTCTGTGTAGGAAATTAAGAAAAGCTATGGACATAAGGTAAAACATTTGGATTCTAACGCTGGCACAGCCACTAAGTAGACATATATCCTTTGAAGACATATAACCTCCCATCCTGATATTTTTTATCTCTAAAAAACATAGCAATATCATTTTGCTATGTTGTAGTAATATTTAACTCAGGCAAGAATTATAAATCTAGACAGTAAAAGTTATATTTGTAACAACACATTAACATTGTCCCAAAGTATCTCCCTTGGAGTTACTAACTTTTGCTTTATAACCCACTATTCAAAAACACAGTGGCTTAAAACAATAAACATCTATAATTTGTTGGGGCCCTGTAGATTGTCTGGGTGATATTCTGCTCTTGCTAGCTCACTTTGGGTTGAATGGTCTAGGATTGCCTCACTCACTTGTCCAATGGTTGGCAAGTTGATTGGGGCTGGGGCTCAGCCCAGAAAGCTCATCTTTGTTCAACCAGGTCTGTCATCCTTCAGTAAGCTGGCCTCATCTTCTTAGGTAATGGTAGTTACAGAATTCCAAAAAGCAACAATAGAGTGTCGGCTCCAATTTAGAGTGCTTTTCGAGGTTCTAATGACACATATTTGCCTATGTAGCATTAGCCCAAGAAAGTTATATGACCAATCCCAGATTCAAAGGTGGAGTAATATACTCCATGTCTTGATGGCAGAAATTGAAAAATAGTATTGCAAAGAAGAATGCATACACAAATGGGAAACACTTGAGACCATTTTTGTATTCTATCATAGATTCTTCTTAATTACCAGAAAAAAAAAATCCTTGTATTCAATAAATCTGGTAAATATTATTTTAACCAATTGACCAAGAGGAAAATAACCAAAATGGTGCCAGATGACATTATGAACCTGATGGTGTAATACACTAAGAAGTATACAACATAATTTCCTTAGTATTCCAGACCAAAAAATATGCATAATTGACTACAATCATGAGAAAGCAAAAGACAAGTTTAAATTGAATGAAACACCACAAAATATCTTCTGTTTATTTTTCAAAAATGCTACCCTGATGAAAGTTAAAGAAAGGCTGAGGAATTATTTCAGACCAGAGTGTAAAGAGATATGACTACTAAATGCAATGTGTAATCCAAAATTGGATACTGGACTAAAAAATATTTATAAGGGACATTATTTGGATATTTGGTAAAATATAAATAAAATCTATTAGTGATCTATATGATCTATATGCTTTTTACTTATATTAAATTATAATTAGTTTTGTATCAATATTTAATGTCCTAATTTTGATTATTTTACTGTGATTAATATTTTTAGGTAAAAAAGTGCACACTGGCTTTATTATTCACAATGGCTCAAAAATGTCAATTGAATAAAAGAAATTTGAAATACTTTTAAGAGTAGGTAAAATTTGAGTGAAGGATATATGGGAATTTCTTGTGATAATTTGGTAACATTTTTTACATTTGATTTATTTTTAAATGAGAAGAGAAACTATCTTTGCTTATTTTTCAAGAAGATTAAATGCAATAATTTATGTAGGTGAGTATTGAAAATAATGAAAATTTATATTGTACTTTTTTCAAATAGAAATCTGGGGAAGCCGGGATGGCTCAGGGGGTTGAGTGCTCACTTTGCAGCACCGAGGACCCAGGATCATATCCTGGCCCCGGCCCGAGCGGAACCATGTGCTGAACTAGGAGCTCCCCCAGTTCAGTTCTGTTTCTGTCTCTGTATCTCTCTCTCTCTCTCTCTCTCTCTCTCTCTCTCTCTCTCTCTCTCTCTCTCTCAAAATAAATAAATAAAAATATATTCAAATAGAAATCTAAGAATTTATCTTTAATTAGTGATGAGTTATTCAAATATTTGTTTAGATCATTGGGATGACCAACATTGTACAATTAATCAAGTATAAGGCATCGTGTGACTTGGATGGAGAACATATTAAAGACAGAGATATGAGTTGAGCAGGAACAATTGGCCTAATTAACCAAAGGCCCAAATTGAAATGCAAATATATACATACACATGTATATATATATATATATTTATATTTATATATATATATATATATTTATATATCTAGATAGATAGATAGCTGATAGGTAGGTAGGTAGGTAGGTAGGTAGGTAGATATATAGATAGATATTGCTGGTTTTGGCAAATAGGAATAAAGGAGAAGTTAGATGTGTTATATAATTTAGATAGTTTAATATTAGGTGAATAGGAGAATGGCAATATCATTATTAAGAGAAATAGAAAGCAATGAGTTTATTTTCTAGAAAGAAAATCTAATCATATTTATTTGTAATTATAATACCTCAGTGGGTTCTCATTGCTTTGAGGAAGTAGTCTAAAATCTCTAATAAACCTTATAAGAATCTTTATTATTTGGACCAGACTTATCTTCTTAATACCCTCAATGAACTAAGTACTGGGGAAGAATGCAAAGAAAAATAAAGACAGTCTCATGGAAATCAGAGTCTAGTCCTTCAACCAGTGAATATGTATTGAATGCTCACACCATGCACTGGGAACACACCAGTGAGGAAAAAAATACCCTGCCTTTATGAATGCTACATTTTAGCATGATATATTCTAAACAAATAAGAAAATGTACATATTTCAGTTGATAAATTCTCAGATGAACACTGAAATAGGCTAAGAGCTGAACTTTCCAACTAGGGTCCTATTAACATTGACAGATATCATGATACATTGATCACCCTACCTATCAGGAGTAGCCAAGTAGAGCAACCTCAAGCTGCCAGAGTTCATAACCAGATAGCCTCTACTCATAGAAGGCTTGCTCAGAATGGCCTGAGCAAGTGGGGTCTGAGAGTATGTCCCATTCTTCCTGAAGGTGGCATAGATATGGAGGTATCTGTCTACTTCTGGACATCTACTTCAACATTCAGCTGCAGGCCACTGAAAAGGGCCCATGAAATGGTTTGAGGATTTTTTTGCAGGATACAAAGAACACTGCATGTAATTCAAAGTGTAACCTATTGCATATGGGGGAGCAAGGAGATTGGACTGGAGCTTCTAGTAAGCATAGTACTAGTAGATAACCCAAAGCTCTAGCAACATAGATACAATTCTGTTCTATATGCTGCTGATTTGCTATTTTGTGGTAGCCATGGCAGCTGAAGACTGGCTGTTCTAACAATGTTTGGGCATTCTTCAAATGCAAGCTTTATAATTATTTTGAATTTTCTGATGAAAACTTTAAACAGATTTGAAATCCATTTATATCCAGAGAAATTCAAAATTACAATTATTACTAAAAGAAAAGTAGATCTGATATACTTTAAATACCATTTAACTGATATAAATATTTGGTCATAAAAGTAAATGTTTAAAATCTTTATCATTACTTATACAAATAAATTTTCTCACACTTAATAATCAA
>PVKE010006055.1:22442-56026 GCA_004027555.1 Craseonycteris thonglongyai
AAAAAAAAAAAAAAAAAAAAAAAATAATCAACTATTGCATCATCATTTAAAATGCCATGATCAGCAAATACTTTAACTATTTTAGTACAAAATCTGTTATTAAAATTTGAGTTCATGGAAGCAAGATCTTATTTAAATATTTTTTAAAGATTTTATTTGGATTTCTTATACAATTCAGTAGATCTTATCTTTAATATATTATTATATAATAATTTGATAATATGAAGGAAATATAACTAATTTTTAAACAAGCTCTATTATCAATACACTTTTTTTTGCTCTCATAATTCATAAAGCCCTGTATTTTCTTGGCCCCTAATGTGGTTACAAATTTACAAATTTTTTTGTATTTAAGTGATTGATGCATGTTTTATTTAATATAAAGTGACATAGTAAAATTATGGGTTTATATGGTGGCAGTGGTGTTAAAAGGAGTTGTAGTTTCAGTCCAAGTATAATGCCTGTTGTACAGTAAACTTTTGTTGAATGAATAAATTATTTCAACCATTTATTAATCAATAGCTAAAGCCCTCCTGTAAACCTTTCTCTTATTTATGTTTCCTTTTCACACAAGATTTTTCCTCTACTTGGTCTGAATTCTTGATCAGGCAGTAGTCATCAGTGTCAAAGAATTAAGGGACACAACAATTTTCAGTCCACAATGATCTTTCAGTACCACGGAGAGCGCTAAAGGAGTCTTTTCCAATCATGTGGTCATGTCAGCCTGACTATGCTATTATTTAGCATATATTGACAGGGATAGATAAGTATAAAGACACGTGTAAAAGATTAAGCTACTATTCAGCATTCACAAATAGAGATAAGTAAATAGAAAGAGAGCAGGAAAATGTGAAAAGCATTGGCATTCACTTAAGGAAATAGTTTTTACTGTCACCTCTATATCTCCATTAAATCAAAAAGTAAACATGAAGTAAAATGTCAAGTGCCATCAGAGTTCAAAGGATAAAGCAAGCACATATTCAAAATCTCAACATATACCATATGGACCTACTCCCTCTAAGAAGTTAAATTCCTGGAAATCAGGGACTATATCATAGATTCTCAGGCCTGAGTACAATGCTGATCACATAATAGCTAAGCATTCATTCATTAAATATATGTACTGAGTTACATATATTTAAATTATTCTGTCAATTATATTTTCCTTGCTTATTAAAGCTCATGAATAATCCATTATAATGGCATAACTATTTTCACATCTAAGAATAATAATTTATGTTTAAAATTTGAATATGAATGCTCATCAAAAATAACTACATAGCAGGTAAACTTTATTGTTTTGTACATTTTAAAGGTATATTTAATATATCACCCTCTTGTAATAAAGAATTTTACAGTTGTTTAATTAGTTATTTGAAGCTTTGTTCATAATACCAGTAAACTAAATGTCAGTGGTCCCCAAAATATTTGGCACCAGGGACCAGTATTGTGGAAGACAGTTTTTCCACAGATGTTTCCTAACAGGCCATAGACCAGTACTGGTCAATGGCCTGAGTGTTGGGGATCCCTGCTAAATGTAACCACCACAAAATATTTCAGTTAACAAAAAGCTGCCATAGTGCTCTCATCAAACAATGCACAAATGTAAGTTACAGTCTTAATGACTTAGAGTAAGTCAGATATAAAGAACAAATAAAGGAATCAAAGCTACTATTTTTAAATTTTAGCATTTAAAAAGATTCCCAGAATCATATCATATATTTTCCTCAGACTGATTTTTCTACAGCAATCTCATTTAAAGAAAACTTTTTATGTTGTTACAGAATGTACAACACAAGATTTGTATGTACTGGACAAGAAAATTTTAAGTAAGAACATATATAAATTATTAAATACTTGACAGAAAACAAAAAAAAATTATTGGAGTGTCAAAAATTTTGGTCCTGAGTCTAATCTAAATACGAGGTTAGAGTCTGGATAAAAAGGAGAGAATCTGTTTCATTTTAAAGATTTATTTTTATTGTTTTTGATAGAGGGAAAAAGACAGAGAGAAGGGGGAGGGCCCATAGCAATCTCCATAGTTGTATGTCATTAGTTTTTGACATAGTTTCATGCCACATAGGTGGGCATGGGGCTGTACAGGGCAGGAACTGGGCAGAGGGCCTCCCACATGAGAGGCACACCCGGGGCTACAGCTGAACCGGAGGCCTACCATGTGGAAAGCTTGCCCCAGCAGGAACCAAAATGGGGTGGGAAGCATACCCCATTTCAGCATATGGGTCCACATGGGCCAGGGCTAGGACCAGAACTTGATCCTTCGACCCTGGAGATGCAATGCAAGCACTCAACCTGCTGAGCCATCCCAGCTTGTATCTGTTTCATTTTAAATCCACCTGTATTGTCAAACTGATGTGAATAGACAATGTCTCAACATTAAAGGACAGAAAAATGGCTATCATTTAGTAGGACAGGTTACTACAATGAGCTAAAAGGAATTTATGAAACTCAAGTAAATAAATATGGGTATATATTTCACATTATTTTTAAAAACAAGAAGCTCATATTATATTACAGATTAAGTATTTAAAAATAGCCTGAACACATAACCATCTATTGTCAAAAATATGTAATTATTATATTATGAAATACACAAAGGAAATGTACATCATATATAATATATACATATAATAGATATGTAGTTTCTTTGGAAAGTGTAAGCATTTTATAAATGTAAGATATGTAATAGCAAGTATAGAAATAAAATTTAGCAGACTGTTAAAAACAAGAAAAAATATGAAACATTTAAACAATAGGCTCCATGATTCTAAATGTAATAGAGGCTATTAAAGAAGACATGTAATAGCAGAGTATGTAATTATGTTTTGAAGTATTATTATGTTGGAACAGTTTTGGGTATCATATAAATGCAATCAAGTTTGCTAGTCATAAAGAGCATACTGGTAGATTCTCCAAGAAGAAGTCCAAAAGCATGGGAATTGATGTCTCATAATTTATATTCTAAGTTATTAACAACTGCTCAGCTTCCTGTCCAGATGGCAGAATAGGTAAATGCTGTACTCACGTCCTCTCACAACCACATCAAAATTACAACTAAACTACTGAACAACCATTATTGAGAACTAACTAAAATCTGTCTGAACAGAAGTCCTATCACTAAGGACTTACAGAAGAGCCCAGAGGAGGGCAGAGGGCAGAATGAGCTAGTCCCACACCCATAAGTAACTGATAAAAATTAGGAGGGATATCTTGACTGAGGAAGTTCCCCCTGGGAAGTGAGAATCTTCCCAGACCAGGGTTCCAATGCCAGGAAGAGAAGTCCCCATAACGTTTGGCTATGAAAGCCAGCAGAGATTGTGGCTAAGTGACAGGAACAGCAGTTGGAGTCCCAAGTGCTCCTCTTAAAGGGTCTGTGCATGAGCTTATTTGCTGATGGACTCACTTGCTCTGAGTTCCAGTGCTGTGTTGGCAGATCCATAAGCACCAGGGATATATGGAGAGGAACAGAATTTTCTGGTTTCAGGGAGAGGGCAGAAGAAGCAGTTTTTCCCCAGACAGACATGCTGGCAGAAGTCGTTGTTTCTTGGTTGAACCCTCTCCTGAGCCAGCACTCAGGCACAGGTGGACACCATATCTGAGGCTCCACCCACCAGGCAAACACTGTTCACCCTGCCCTGGGCCCACATAAGCCACTTCCAATGGCATGTCTTAGCTCATACTGCACTCTTCTAAATTCCCCCCAAGATTTAGGAACCCCAAATAAGCAGCATCTGACCTCAACATGCCCCATACCCCTTCTAAGTAGCCCCAAGTTTAGTATTAATGGTAGCTGGCCTCACTTCACAACTTAGCCTTTTCCAGGTACCCACAAGCCCAACACAAGTGGCAACCAACTTCAGATAATTTTGTAGCTCATACCACATGACCTTGGGCAGGGAATATGCAATGGCTGAAGTTGGCCTATAGTAGAATATTTCTCAAATGGCCGCAGAACCAGCACTTCCAGTGGCCAGCTTCAGACCATACCAGAGCACTACCTAACTACTTCCACAAATGACACACTCAAAAGTCAGATTCAGCAGGCATCAGAGCCCCACTAAAGCAAACCCTGCTCCATAGGGTAAACACCTGCATGCAGAACAGCTCCTCCGCTGTAGTCAAAGACAGTCTTTACAATGAGTGAGCCTTATAGTCAATCTTTCCTACTAATGTTCCATCTGCAGTCACGGCTCAACTACAACAGAAGGGCCCACACAACCCACACAAGGGACAAACCAGGAGCACCCAATTCAGGTGACCAGGGAGACTGTGCCACTGAGCCCCATAGGACACCTACTATATTAAAGCCATGCTACCAAAATAAGGAGACATAAAAGCTCTACCTAATACATAAAAACAAGCAACAGAGGCAGCCACAATACGGAGAGAGGAGAAAAATGGCCCAAATGAAAGAACAAAGCTCCAGAAAGAAAAACAAACAAACAAACAAAAAAAACTAAACAAAATGGAGACAGGAAATCTACCAGATGTAGAGTTCAAAACACTAGTTATAAGAATGCTCAGTGATCTCGGGGAGAACTTCAACAAAGAGATAGAAAATATAAGAATGGAGATAAAAAACATAAAAGACAATCAGACAGAATTAAATAATACAATATAGGCAACCCTCACTTAATGATCAAGTTCTGTTTTTATCATATGTCATTAAGCAATTTGGTGGATAAACAAAGAGCTTAGAGGTAGATGTCTTGTGGTGTGTTGTGGCACTATAGGGTATGTATTTTTCAATAGCTATTACATGAGATCACACTTATAAATAAAATATATAGTCTTGTGTGATAGCAAATGCTTCATGTAGTTATTACTGACTGTGGGAATATAACAAAGAGAAAGGGGATTTTTCACATTGGAGAACTGGTTGTAAGTCTGAGCAGTTGTTAAACAGGTAGGTCATTAAGTGAGGAATGGCCATAACTGAAATCAAGAATACATTAAAGGAATTATTGTGTACCCTTAAAATTAATGTAATATTTATGTTAGCTATATTTTAATAAAAATCTTTTATAAAGGAAAACATTAGAGGCAATCAGCAATAAATTATATGAAGTGGAGGATCAAATCAGCAATTTAGAAGGTAAGGTAGCAGAAAACACCCAATCAGAACAGGAAAAAAGAAAAAGAAAGCAATTAGAATCCAAAAAAAAAAAAAAAAATTAAGACAGTTTAAGGGGCCTCTAAGACAACATTAGGCATGTCAATATTCTCATGATAGAAGTACCAGAAGGAGAAGAGAGAGAGAGCAAGGAATTGAAGCCTATTTGAAAAAAGTAATGATAGAAAACTTCCCTAACCTGGCAAAGAAAATAAACATACAAGTCCAGGAAGTGCATAGGGGACCAAACAAGATGAATCCAAAGAGGTCCACCCCAAGACACCATAATTAAAATGCCAAAGCTTAAAGACAACAGGAGAATATTAAAAACAGCAAGAGAAAAGCAGTTAGTTACCTACAAGGGAGCTCCCATGAAACTATTATCTGACTTCTCAACAGAAATTCTGCAGGCCAAAGGGGATTGGCAGGAAATATTCAAAGTGATTAAAAGGAAGGACCTATAACCAAGATTACTTTACCACCCAAAGCTATCATTTAGAATCAAGCTCTTTATCTCTAAAGAGCTGCTCAAACAAGAAAAAAGCAAAAGAAGTTTATCACCATCAAACCAGCATTATAAGAAATCTTAAAGGAAATTCTTTAAGAAGAAAAAGTAAAAAAATGGAGAGCAAAAATATGAATAACAAAATAGTAATACCTGCATATCTATCAACAATTACTTTCAATGTAAATGAATTAAATGCTTCAATCAAAAGACATAAAGTGGTTGAATAGATAAGAAAATAAAACCTATACATATGCTGCATATAAGTGACCCCCTTCAAATCAGTAGATACATACAGCCTGAAAGTAGAGAGATATAAGATGATATTTCATGAAATTGAAAACAAATAATAGCTGGGATAGCAATACATAGACAAATAGACTCTAAAACAAAGGTTGTAACAGAATACAAAGAAGGACCCAGCAATTATACTTCTGGGTATTTATCCAAAGAAACCCAAAACAGTAACTTAAAAGACAGACATCCATATGTTCACTGTAGCATTGCTTTTCCCCCCTATTTTATTGTTAAATTTATTGGGGTGACATTGGTTGGTAAAAATTCCATAGGTTCCAGGTGTACAAATCTACATTACATTGTCTATGCATTGCATTATGTGGTCACCACCCAGAGTCAGCACTCTTTCCATCACCACGTATTGGATATTCCTTCTTTACTCCCCCAACCCGCCTACCTTCTCACCCCCCACCCACCCCCTTACCCTCAGCTAACCATTGAACTATTGACTGAGTCCATGAATTTTTGTTTCTTTGTTACTTTCATTTTTACATTCCACCTATGAGTGAGGTCATATGTTTCTTGATTCTTTCAGTCTGACTTATTTCACTTGGTAAGAGAGTTTCAAGGTCCATCCATGTTGTCACAAATGGTTGTATTTCATCTTTTCTAATTGCTGAGTAGCAATCTGTTGTGTAAATATACACAACTTCTTTATTCAGTCATTTCTCAAAGGACACTTTGGTTGTTTCCACAACTCGTCCACAATGAACAGTGCTGCAATAAACACTGGGGTACATATATCTTTGAGAATTAAGGTTTTCCAGGTTTTTGGTTAGAAACCTTTTCTTCTAAAATCAGGAACAACACAGGAATGTCTTCTGTTCAAACTGCTATTAAACATAGTGCTGGAAGTTCTAGCCAATGCCACCAGGCAGAGAAAGAAATAAAAGGCATCCAAATTAGAAGTGAAGAAGTTAAACTGTCACTTTTTGCAGATGACATGATCCTTTATACAAAATACCCTAAAGACTCCACCAGAAAATATTAGAAATCATACATGAATATTGTAAAGTTGCAGGATACAAAAATCAATGTACAAAAATATACAGCATTTTTATATATGAACAATGAAACTGCATAAAAAGGAATGATAAAAATGATACCTTTTACAATCAATACAAAAAGAATAAAATACTTAGGAATAAACTTAAAGAATGCAAAGGACTTATACATGGAAAACTATAAGACACTATTAAAAGAAATTTGGGGAAGCTGAGATGGCTCAGTGGGATAAGTGCTCCAGGAACTGAGGATCAAATCCCAGCACTAGCCTGTGCAGGCCCATATGGTGAACTTGGGGTGTGCTTCCCACAAGGGAGGCCCTCAGTTTGGTTCTTGTCCCTACCCCCCAACCCAGTTCTGCCCCTGGCTCGAGGGAGCATGCCTCCCATGTGGGAGACCCCCAGCCCAGTTCCTGCCCTGCACAGCCCCTGCCCACCTGTGTGGAATGAAACCATGTTGAAAACTGATGACATACAGCTATGGAGACTACTGTGGGCCATCCCCCTTTTCTCTGTCTTTGTCTCTGTCTCTGTCAAAAACAATAAAATAAATCTAAAAACAAATAAAAGAAATTGAAGAAGATACAAAGAAATGGAAAGATATTCTGTGTTCATGAATTGGAAAAAACAACATAGTTAAAATGGCCTTATTACCCAAAGCAATACACAGATTTAATGCACTTCCCGTCAAAATCCCACAGACATTTTTTGGAAAAATAGATTTTTTTTTAATTATCAGATTCATATAGAACCACAAAAGACCCCAAATCTCCAAAGCAATCCTATGAAAAAAGAACAAGACTAGAATCAGGATACTCCCCAACTTCAGTCTATACTACAAAGAATCAGTATTCATTACAGCTTAGTACTGGCAGAAAAATAACATTACTTATTATACAATAGTCAAGACATGGAAGCAACCTGATTGTACATCAATAGATGAATGGATAAAGAAGAAGTGGCACATATATATAATAGAGTATTAATTAGCCATAAAAAGAATGAAATCTTGCCGTCTGCAACAACACAGATGGTCCTAGAGGGCTATTATGCTAAGTAAAATTAGTCAAACAGAAAAATACAAATACTGTATCATTTAATTTATATATGGAATCTAAAAAACAAAATAAATGAACAACCCAAAAAGAAATAAGCTCATAGGTACAGAGAACATTTTGATGGTTGCCAGATGGGAAGAGGGTAGAAGGTATGAGTAAAAAAGGGAAAGAAATTAAGAAGTACAAACTGGTAGTTACAAGATAGTCATGGGGATTTAAAGTCCAGCATAAAGAATATAGTCAATAACACTGTAATAACTACGTATGGTGTCGGATGGGTACTAGATTTACCAGGGTGATCACTTCATGAGTTATATAAATGTCTAATCACTATGTTGTACACCTGGAACTAATATAATATTGTATGTCCTCTATAATTGAAAAATAAAAGTTATTAAATGCAAAATAATGACTCACATTTGTAATTAAAAGATAATTTAAATTATTTAAATGTTTCCTTGCCCCCAGAAATATGCAAAGAGTTCTCAAAATTCTTTCTAGTTTTTTAGTTTTATCAATTTGACTGACATCTTTGTGGGGCTTCTCTTTTTTCTATTTTATTTTATTTTTTTATTTTTGACTGAAAGAGAGAGAGATACAGAGACAGAGAGAGAACTGAACTGTGGGAACTCTCCAGTTCAGCATATGGGTCCACCAGGGCCGGAGCCGGGATTCAATCCTCGGTCCTCAAGGCTTCAAAGCAAGCACTTAACCTGCTGAGCCAACCCAGCTTTCCCAGTGTGGGGCTTCTCTTAATAAGAGGTCATATATGTATTGTGTGTGTGTGTGTGTGTGTGTGTGTGTGTAAATGTGTATGTGTGTGTGAATCTGTAAATTATAGTACAATTCATTTTCATGGAGTAAATGCCTAGAGTTACCTTTCTGAGTGGGTAATTGCTATAAGATACTTGACTGTGAAATATTAGCTTTTATAGTTACTGCTCATAAAACATAGAATGAGACAATGTATATATGCCATGTGACATATAGTTATCACATCAATTTTGAGAATTTTTCAATAATCAATGATAAAAACTTTCAAAGCATTTAAAAACTGAAAACTGACAATGCTTTCTTCCCCACAAATCTGCAAACTATATAGGCTGCTTGTAGTTAGATTTTTACAGTTGATATAAAACCTAGTCTCTTTGCCTGTAGGCTACCCATGAGAGAAAGGAAAGCAGAGCAAAAGTTAACTATACTAGAATTGACTTTTCAAAAGTGCTCTGCTTCCATTTTCATCACAAACAATAGAAATTAGTAAATAAAAACATCACAATCATATCCTCTCTTCAACTGATACAAAATTGTCTACTTGTTTTTCATCCACTTACCTTCCTTCTCAGACTCAGGGAGCCACAGTTTGTAGATTTTGAAGCAAAATACACATGGACTAAATGTCCAGTTCTGTCATTTAGCAGCTACGTAACCTTAAACATGCACCTCTGAAAAAGTTACTTCATAAATAAAATAAGTATACACTATGTTCCATAATAGATGTTTTAAGAACTAAGTGATGCAGTATATATGAGAACTGTCTGGAAAATATCCAGCCATGCAATATGAAAATTAGAGGCATTATGACTGATTTTTTTCTTGCTAGCCCTCATATGTATACCTGGCTCACAGTATGTACTCCATAAGTGTTACTATTTTTAAGTTCTCTGTATTTTCAATTCTATGGTGTCAATTTTGAAATATAATTGGGGCCTTAAGGTCAATCCAGAAAGATTGCATGACCCCTACTTTGGGGATGATTTAGGAGTAAAGTCAAGATAATCAATACTATTTGGGTACATATTAGAAATTCTCTCACTGCTTTCCCCTCTGCAAAGCCTTAAACTCAAAAATAACCTGAACTGAATCAAAATAAACATTTGTACTATTAATAGGCACCATGACCAAAATACTACCTCTGTCATTTGGACATGTGTATATGTGCAAGCATTATAAATACAACAGTACAAGAGCTCATTTATGTACACACATTCTCTCTTTAAAATGTAAGCTTCAGAGGCTCTGTTGTCATTAATTAGTTAATTATTCCAGTAGATAAAACTGAGTACCTACCATCTAATAAATAGCATGGCTCATCATTGAGTACCATACTCTTCTCTCCTCAATAACCACTGCAAACTAGAAGGAAAGTAGCTTTTTATCAAAAATACGTCTCTTCGTGATTAACCTTTTTAATGCCTCCTAATTATACAATGAATCTTTCTCTTGATGGAAATCATCTTGCCAACTACCACCTGCTGAACCCTCTATAAGCTTTGCATATAAAAGAGCATAGAATTAAACCAGTTTAGTACCAAATAAATAAGCAAGTAACTCTATCCCTTATTTCTAATTCAACCTGAAATTTGTTTAGCTAACTCCAACAAGTAAAGAGATACCCTAAGTTGTCAAAGATGTGAAAAATGTAAGAAGTTCTTCAGAAGGAACATGAATAGAAGTATAATCTATCTGTTTGTTAGGACTGAAAGCACTTTGTTAATAACTCTGGCATTTTCAAATTCAGAACTTTTTCCTCACAAAGCGTTATGAAAGGTAACTTCCATTTTAGCATGCTATTTTGCCTTTTGTGAGCCCAATTTCCAGAGTTTCAGAAGAAAGTATAAAATCTCTGCATAAAGGTATGTATTTGCATGCAATTTACTTACCCATTACTGAGATGTGGATTATCTAAGGACTAGCTTTTCCCATGTTTTACCTACCTTTTAACTATTGAGTTTTTTGTTATCAGTGCAAATGCAAAAAAGAACCAATTTTATAAACATGAATTATGAACTTCATCTGTGACATACTATTCTTTAGAACTATATAGAGTTCTAAGTTAATATTCAATATTATTATAACTTTTACTGCAAGGTATTGCAAATTCTTTCATTAGAAAGCACAAAAGTGATGATTTCTAGATTTTAAAATAAATATGCACTGTTTGAATAGAAATTTAGATTGATATTTCATTAACATTTAGAAAGTGTTTCCCAGATTGCATTTTTAGTCACTATCTATGGTTCAGAGCCAGTCTATGTTATAGCTTTTTTTATCCTAATGTTAAGTAAAAGCTAGACAGCATTTTATTCATCTATTTCTTTTGTCAGTTATTAACCTCTCATACTTTGAGACAAATATTAAAGAAAAATATTTGCAAGAATAGCTCATTGATATAAAAAAATAAATAACAAAAACACTGGTCAATGTCCTATATGTCTCTTCTGTTAAGGAATATATTTCTCTAACAAGTGGTCATATTTTAAGACTTAGTATGAAAAAATGAAAGCCAATACAAAAAGGTATGAAATAAGTAAGGAAACACATCATGCCAGAATTCGGCTAGAGATTCATCTATTTATGAAGAGTAGACCTCCCTACACGGAGTAGTCATGAGATTTAGGAGTAGTATGCCAGTCACATGATGATGCTAGTACTCTGTGGATAAAGACTTTGGATATGTGAGTCTTCACATGTTTAAAAAACAGCGTAAATTTATTCAATATTAGATCAATATTTTTTTCAAAAACTTTTTGATATTTGGCTTGCCTTAAAAATTAGAAGATCTAGAAAATAAACCTACTTTCCTAAGTGAAAGATGTAGTTACATCACTGGACCAAGCAGCTATTATTTCTCACACAGATTATGATAACAGCCTCCCTTTTCCATCCTTACCTTTCTTGAGCCTGCCCTCAACAAGGCAGCTGAACTGATCCCATTAAACAGGAGTTAGAGTCTGCATTACCATTCTGCTCAAAATTGCACACCTCCACATCTCACTCAGAGTAAAGATCAGAGTTTGTATGGAGGCCTATCTTTCTGACCCTTTTTCATTCTGCTCCAGTCACATTGGACTCCTGGCTATTTCTCAAATAGTTCGGGTATTTTTGTCCCTCAGAGACTTTCCATTTCCCATTCCCTTTGACTATAATGCCTTGTCCCCACACAGTTGACACTCGCTCTCACTTCATTCAAATTTTGACTTAAATACCATGGTCACAGTGAAAACTATCCACCTAATTTAACACTACACTACTGACACCCCTACCTCCCTGCCCTAGTTGACTTTGCTCCATAGTTATCACTGCTTGTAGATTTTATTTATATCTTATTTATTCTGTGTCACTCTTCTAAGAGAAACCACTTTAGATTATGGATCCTTGTGTATTTTACTCCTGGCTATATTTGCTGCTTTAAAAATCATACCTGGCATATAACTGCTACTACATAAATTACTTTAAGTGAATAAGTGATGGTGTATAATTATTTTGTCCACATTACTAATGAGAAAACCAGAAGTTAGGGTTACATCATTTGTCTAGGGTCACATAGCTAAAAATAAAAAGCCTATATTCAAACCCTGGCAGTCTGATACCAGGGCTCAATATTCTAATCATCAGGTTGCACATACCGTATATCAAGAAGACATATGTGATTTTCAAGAAAAATTTTTAAAAATAAGATTTCTGAGTGAAGATGAAGAATATTATTATGTAAATATGCAAAATCTGTCTTCATTCTTCTATATCATGTACCTGACCTCTGTAAAAACAAGAGCTAAGGAGTGAAAATGAAGAAGAAATCAATGCTTTTATTAATGCTTTGGCCCTATTATGTCTCTCACAGCTGCCTACATCGCTCTCCTTCTCCACTACCCCTGGATTTGGGTTAATGAATATTATAGGGATATTTGTTTGAAATGACAGTGGCTTGTTTTAAAAATTGGAAGATCTAGATGATCTATGTTGTAGTACTCACCACATCTTTCTAGAAGAATTGCTGGATCAGAGGATATATCAGGTTTATTTTAAAATGTCAAAAATTTTCAAAATAATGGCATGAATTTAAGCTATTGTTTAGAAGGTATGGGAGTTCTAGTGTCTCTCATAGTCACGCAGGCAAGGAATTTTTAGTCTTTAGATTGTATGCATTCTAGTATATCACATTTGGATTTCAATTTACCTTCTTGATGGCCAGTGAGATTGAACACAATTTCTTATGCTTAGTGAACTATTCAAATATATCATTTTGTGAAGTGGTCAATTTCAGTCTGCTTTTCTTTAGGTTGTATGGTTGATTTGTAGTTCTTTATAGATTCTGAATATCAGACCCTTATTGATTATAGGTATTAAAAATACCTTTTCCCAGTCTGGGACTTGCATTTTAATACTCTTAATGGAATTCTTTAACAAACTTAAGTGTTTTGTTTTAAAATAATCTGTCCATATCTTATATTTCTATTATCTATCTGTTTTTCTACCTATCTACCTACCACCTACCTATCTATCACAGCTTTGAGTTATAATTCACAGGCCTTAAAACTCACCCATTTGAAGTGTAGTATAACTCAATAGTTTTAGTACATTCATAGCTGCGTAACCATCACCAGAACAAATTCTAGAACATTTTCATCAACTTCCAAATAAACCCCATATTGATTTTTTGTGACTATTCCTTTCCTGCTAGTCCTCACCATTCTTAGACAACTACACATCTCCTTTCGGTCTCTATATATTTGCCTATTTCGTGCTTTTCATGTAAATGGAATCATACAATATGTGTGCTTTTGTAACAGGTTTTTTTCATTTAGCACAAGGTTTTCAAGGTTTATCTATGTGGTATCTTGAATCGGTACTTTATTCTTATTTAAAGCTGAATAATATTGATTAATATATGTTTGATATTATTTATTCATTCATTCAATAATTGAATTTGTTTTTATTTTCTTGGCTATTCTGAATAATGTTTCTATGAACACTTATATACAAGTTTTTGTGTGAACACGTTTTTGTTTTTCTTGTTTCCCATGTTTAACGTTTTGAGGAGCTGTATTTTCCAAAGCAGTTGCACCATTTTACAGTCCCACCAATACTGTATAAGGGCTGTAAATCCACATCCTTGACAATAGTAGTTACTACGTCCTTTTGAGTATAGCCATCCTAGTGGGAGTAAAGTGGTATCTTACTGTGGCTTTGATTTGCATTTCACTGATGGCTAATGATGATGAGCATTTTTTCATGTGTTTATTGGCATTTGTAATCTTTTTGGAGAGATGTCTATTCAGGTCTTTCTTTTTTTTTTCTTTGCCCATTTTAAATCAGATTATGTATTATTATTTTTATAATATTTTTACAATCATTTATTGAGTTCCAAGGGTTCTCAATTCTTCGTTATGTTTAGTGCATTAGATGCCCTGTTTAAGAATCCTTTCCCAACTCCTACATCATAAAGGTATTCTCTGAGATTAATTTCTAGAACTATTAATAATTCACTTTTGAAATGTGAATCTACAATACATTGCAATTTATTTTTATGTATAGTGCAGGTCAAGATTAACTCTTTCCGCGTGGATATTTAATTCAACATCATTTATTAGAAAAACAAGTTATCACTATACTGTAGTTCCAACTTTGTCACAAATCTAGTGTTTATCTGCATGTAGGACTATTTTTCTGGAGTATTTATCATTGCAAAAACTATTTCACAGCATTCTCATTGTCAAAATTTATGTAATTATGATACTTTAATTTCTGTAATGAAAATTGTCCATTTTTTTCCCTCTTCTTCAAGATTGACCTGATTATTCTTGGTCCTTTGCATTTCTAGATAAATTTTATAATCACTTTGTTAAATCAGTTAGAGTTATGCTGAAACCATATATTCCTTTGTGGAAACTTCAGTGTATAAAATGTGGACTCTTTCTATCTTCTAATGTTATATGCTTCAATTTATTGTTTCCTTTGCTTTCTTTCAATTATAAGTTGTCTTTATAATTATATTGTATATTTTTATTACAACCTAAGAATTTGACTTTATTTTTTAAAAGAAGTTGTAATTATATATTTGTTTTGTAAAATTATTTCTGATATATACAAACATGATTGTTTTTTTATATATTGATTTTATGTTCAGTAACATTGTATTTTGCAACACATTACTTTGAACAGTTTTTCTGTAGTTACTTTTAGATTTCTGGATTCTTAAGTATGTTATTTGGAATTATGAAAATTGTATTTCTTTCAATACTTATGTATGTATAGATTTATTGAGACATAGTTAACATACAATGAATTTCACAGATTTTAAGTGTATAATTTGATGAATTTGACATAATACACACTCAGAACTATCACCATAATTCAAGTATAATGAACATAACCATCAGTCCACAAAATTTCTTCATGTGTTTTTGTCATCACCCCCTCCCATGAATTTTATAGTAACTCCCTTCTCATTCCTACTCAACCATCATTCTACTTTATGTTATTACAACTCAGTTTGTATTTTCTAGAATTTTATATAAATGAACCACATAGTGTATACTAATTTTATCTAAATTATTTCACTCAGCATAATTATTTTGTGATCTATTAATTTTGTTTCATGTATCCATAGTTTACTCTTTCATTGCTGAGGAGTATTCTGTGTGTGTGTGTGTGTGTGTGTGTGTGTGTGTCTGTGTGTGTACATTTGTCAGTTGATAGATTTCTAGGTTTGGGCTCTTACAAATAAAGGTATTATGAACATTTGTGTACAAGACTTTGTGTGGATATATGCTTTTATTTCTTTTGATTCAATATACCTAAGAGTTAAATGGGTGTCTTATGGTTGTTATATTTTTAAAACTTTAAGAAACTGCCATACTGTTTTCCTCCATAGGCATTCCACTTCACATGGCATATTATGCTTTCCTTGCATGGATTGTTCAATTAATTTTAATTGTCAAGTCAGTTGATAGTGTTCTTCAAGTCCTTTACACACACTGATATTCCATGTATTTCTTTTTTATCAGTTATTAAAAGAGCATTGTTAAAATCTCCAAGTAATAAAATAAATTAATTAATTAATTAAATTAAAAAAAAATCTCCAAGTATTTGTAAATTTGTCTATTTTTCCTTTCTGTTCTGTACATTTGTGCATTTATATATTGAACCTCTGAAAATATTATTTACTAAGTAATCTACTTCATCTAATATTAATATAGCCATTGCAACTTTCTTTTAATTAGTGTTAGAATCATATATACGTGCCTTTAGTTTCTTGTACACAGTCTCATGTTATAAATGTCACAATGCATTATTACTATCATTGCTTTAAATAGTTTATTGAATTAAACTATTTAAATTAAGCTATTAAAATTAAACTACTAAATTAAACTATTAAAAGTTTTTTAAACTAAGGGAATTATTTTTTTGTATTAAACTATATATTTACAAACTTATTGGTCTTTATTCATTTGCATAAATGCAGATTATCTTTGTATAAATGCAAAGACAATGCTTCATTGTCTTTCTGCCTAAAGGACTTCCATTACCATTAGCTGTGGTAAAGGTCTCACTTTTCTTTGTCCTTTCTCAGACAACACTGTCTTCCACTGCCCGATAATCATTGGCTGAAAACCAGAATTTCATGTATTTTGCTAGAAGCAGAATTTTAGTTCTATTTTAATTCCCTTTCCTGCCTCATTTCACTGCTAAGCAAGAATTCAATATTGGAGTTCAATTTATTACTGAGTAGAAGAGGTATAATGGCAGACTTTGTAGTTTTTTCTACTCGCTAAGGGAAAACATTAAATATTTCACTATTAAGTATAATTTCTGTTAGAGAATTTTATGACTCTCTTTTTTAGTTTAACATAGTTTCTTCTCTTCCTAGTTTTATCATGAATATGTTTTAACTTCTTTCAAATGCTTTTTCTGCAACTATTGAGATGATAGAATAGTTTTTACTTTATTATTCTGTTAGTGCAGTGAATTACATTGACTGATGTAAAATAAACTTACATTCCTAGAGTATATCTAACTTGGTCTTTATATAGTGTTCTTCCATATTTTATTCATTTTGATTGCTAATTTGTATTTGAATATTTTGCAGCTACATTAATAAGAGAATGACATATAATTTTTCTTTCGTGTAATGTCCTTCGTAGGGTAAAGATTTTAATTGCCTGAGAAAATAAATTTTTCTACTGTCTTAAAGAGTTTTCAAAATATTAGTGCAGTATCTTCTTTACACATATTGTGGAATACACCAATAAAACCATCTGGACTTATCATACTTTTGGGAAGGATTTCAAATATAGATTGTTTTTATAGTATCAGTGAAATCTTCAGATTTTCTTCTATCTTGTTTCCATTTGGGATAAGTTTATTTTTAACCTAAGGACTTGTGTATTTCTATAACTTTTTATATTTGTGATAATTTTTTTAACTATTTTCTTAACTATGTTTTATTATCTGTAACATGTGTAGTAATGTTCACCTTTTAAAAAATTCCTGATACTGGTAATTTGAATTTCTTTTTAAATTGTTGATTTACATCTCTATGAGAAATAACTTTACCAACTAGAGTACAATGTTTGTATGCAGTTAGGTTGTCTTTAGTTTTACAGTTAGTTTCTTGTCAAAACATCTTTTTATTATTATTATTATTATTATTATTATTATTATTGACAGAGAGAGACAGAGAGAGTCAGAGAGAAGCGGGAGGGCCCAGCACAGTCTCCATAGTTGACAGCATTAGTTTTCCATACAGTTTCACTCCACAGGTGGACACGGGGTTGTGCAGGGCAGGAACTGGGCTGGAAGCCTCCCACATAGGCCCCAGTAACATGGGTCTGCCTGGGCCGGGGCCATGGACGGGATTTGATCGGCTCCGGGGCTGCAAAGCTAGCACTTAACTCGCTGAGCCATCCCAGCTTCTCCACATCTTTTTTCAAAAGTATTTAAGTCAGCTAACTTTAAACAGAAAATTTCCTGTGAGAATATTACATACACTGCAATAAAGTTAAATAGTTTGTCATTCTGTATTCCTTCCTGAGAGTCACTGAACTTTTTTTTGTTGTTAATTTTTTTTTAATTCTTTAATTACAGTTGACATACAATGTTATATTAGTTTTAGGTATATAACATAGTAATTAGACATCTATATAACTTACAAGGTGATTCCTCAGATAAATCTAGTACCCATCTGACCCCATACATAGCTATTATAATATTATTAACTGTATTTTCTAAGCTTTACTTTACGTTCCCATGACTATTTTGTAACTACCAATTTGTAATCTTAATCTCTTCCCCTTTTTCAACCATCCCCTAAATCCCTCCCATTTTCAAATGTTCAAAATGTTCATTGTATCTAAGAGTTTGCTTCTGTTTGGTGTGTTCATTTATCTTGTTCTTTAGAATCCACATATAAGTGAAATCACATGACATTTGTCTTCCTCTATCTGGGTATTGCTCCAATCAGCCTATATGTCAATCAATGATGTTGCAGATGGCAAGATTATGTTCTTTTTCACAACTTAGTAATATCCCACTGCAAATATGTACCATCACTTCCATGTACCATTCATCTATTGATGAATACATGAGTTGCTTCCATATCTTGGCTATTTTAAATAATGTTGCAATGAATATACGAATCCACCAAGTCCCTTCAAAGTAGTGTTTTGAGTTTCTTTGAATAAATACCCAGAAGTGGAATTACTGAATCTTTCTTTGTCTCCAGTTATATCCTTTGTTTTAAAGTCTATTTTTGTTGGGTATAAATATTGCTACCCTAGATCTTTGTTTCTATTTTCATGAAGTATCTTTCTTCATCCCTTTGCTTTCAGTCTGTGTGTATCTTTCTATCTGAAATAAGTGTTTTGTAGGCAGCATATATAAGGGTCTTGTTTTCTTAACTATTCAGTTACACTAATTCAAGCACTTAATTTATTTATATTTCAAGTAATTGTTGATAGATATGTAGGTATTGGCATTTTATTATTCATATTTCCTATCCTTTTTTCTTCCTCTTCTTCTTATACAAGGGCCTTTAATATTTTACAATGCTGGTTTGATATTAATGGACTCCTTTAGCTTTTTCTTGTTTGGGAATCTTTTTATCTGTCCTTCTGTTCTAAATGGTAGCCTTACTGGGTGGAGTAATCTTGGTTGTAGGTTCTTGCTTCTTATCACTTCGAATCCCTTCTGGCCGGTAAAGTTTCTGTTGAGTAATCAGCTTTCAGTCTTATGGGAGTTCCCCTATAAGTAACTACTTGCTTTTTTCTTGCTGCTTTTAAGATTCTCTCTTTGTCTTTAAGCTTTGGCAATTTAGTTATGTTTGCTGGTATGGGCTCTTTGGGCTCATCTTGTTTGGGACGCTATACCTTCTGTGTTTGTATATCTATTTCCTTTGCCAGGTTAGAGATGTGTTTTATTGTTATTTCTTCAAATAGGTTTTCAAATACTTGTTTTCTCTCTTCTTTTTCTGGTATCTCTATGTTGTGAACATTGCTACACTTGTTGTTATCCCAAATGCCCCTTAAACTGTTCTCATTTTAGATTTTTTTCTTTCTGATTGGGTGTTTTATGTTATCTTACTTTCTAAATCACCGATTCAGTTGTTTCATGTAATCTGTTCATTCTATATAATATATTCATTTTAGATATCATAGTCTTTATTTCTATTTTTTTGTTTTTGTTTTCTATCTCCATTTTTATGTTTTACATATATACATATATATATATATATTGCTTTTCGAAATTCCCACTGAGATCATTGAGTGTCCTTATAACCCACACTTTGAACTCTGCATATGATTGATTGCTTGTCTTCATTATGTTCAGGACTTTTTCTGGAGCTTTGTTCTCTTTTTTCGTTTGGGATGTGGTTCTTTGTCTCCCCAGTTTGGCTGCCTTCCTGTTATTTTATTTTATTTTTTTATTTACTTATTTTATTTCATGTATTAGGTAGGGTTGCTATGTCTCCCAGTCTTAGTAGAGTGGCCTTATGTAGTAGGTGTCCTTTGGCTCAGTGGCACCAGTCTCCTTGGTCAACTGAGCCAGATTTTCCAGGTACACTTCCCTATGTGGAGGTTATGTGTGTCCTGTTGTAGTTGAGCCTTGGTACTGTTTGCACGTCAATGAGATGGACTGTTCTTTGGGCTATGACTCGAGTAAAGGAGCTGTTGTGCTACTGACACTACCTAGCAGGCCTTTGAATTTCTTGACAGATAATTTTACTAGATTAATTTCATTTGTATTTTTAAAATACTGACATTTAGCTTTGTTAGTTTTCTCTATTTCATATTTTCATATTTGTCATATTATCATTAATTTCTATTCTCATACTTTTTATTCTTTCTACATTTGCTTCATTAAATTTACTCTTTTTCTCCTTACCACTTGAGATGGGATCTTAGAGATTAATTTTCAGCTTAAGATGATCTAGTGGACACCACAGACACCTTGAAGAAATCCTGTTACATCTTATTTATCTGTACTGTGTGCTCATCTCCCAACATTCTTTGTTGCTAAAAGTATGTAATTATATTCTTTCTGAGAAGATTACCCTCAGGATACTGAAACTGTGTCACCCAAATGCAGATCCATAACCACCTGGGAGCTTAAATCCCACTTGTATGACATGTATGAATTCTCTTAAATATAATTTACTAGTGCCTTTGAATCTCCTACCTTCCAGCTTATGGTTGAGACCTTCTTCAGGAAATTGCCTTTGGAATACTTGAGTAACTTTGATTATTTGGAGAATGTAAACTGCCTAGAAGTTCACCTTTTTCTGGAACACACCACAGTCCATTGTTAATTAATTCAAAGGTCCAAAATCGAACTCTCTTGTTTCCAAAAGAGGCTCAACACCGATGAATTTAAGCTCTAGTTTCTCCACAGAATCAAATTGAGGCTGTATCTTTTGGTAAAATCACTAATTATTCCTCCTCGTCCTTCTTTTTATTGGACTTCTTCATCATTTTCTCTCTGGAGAATTTTTTAATGCATTTGTGACTTACAGAGTTCTTCTGGAAAAAAGCAAGCTTAAGACATACTACACATTTTGCTCTAAGCGCTTTTAGCTGGGTAGCACTAATTTAACTTGAGAGGGCTATCTGGAATGTACCTAGCCACATGATATGAAAAATGAAAACATTTATGGCTGGATTTTATCCAGTTAGTGTCTGTGTATTTTATTTTTATTGTCACTTAGCTCAAACTATTTTCTAACTTTCATTATAATTACATCTGTATTATTTATAAGTATGTTACTTAATTTCTAAATAGATAGGAATTTTCATGTTACCTCTTTGCCATTGATTCCTAAATTATTTTCACTGGGATCAGAAAAAACATTCTGTATGATTTTGTTCTTTAGAATTTATTGAGACCTTAGTATATGTTCTATATATGCTGTTTTTAATTTTGCGTGCAATATTATGTGCATTGTGCATGTTTATTAATGAACCCATATATTTGTTAATTATATTATTCAAATCTTTTAGATTTGTATTGTTTTGTCTGCTTACATGAGTTACTAAGAGATTGTGTTCAGAATCCATTTTTTTACTTGTAGAGTTATGTACTTAAATCTGTCAATTCTTTCTGTACAGTTTGACAGGATGATAAATATTAAATGCATTAAAATTCATAATTGAAATATAATCTAAAGAGAGATATATCTTTATCATTGCAAAATGTGCTATTCTAAGTGATACTGTTTATCTTGAACTTTTTTATAATAATTTGACTACACAAAATGTTTTATTAGATTTTACATGGGATATACTTTTTCATTCTTTTACTTTCCACTTTCAAGTATCTTTATACTTAAGATATTTATTGTATAAATAGTATGAGTTAAATTTTGTTTTTATATTCATTCTAGAAATCTTCATTGTAGAAGCACTGTTTTAACATGCACTTTTCTACAGATTATCTAATTTTAGACTTTCATTATCATTGAGCTAATTTATAGCTCTATAAAAATGTATATATGCAAATTATGTGTTTTGATGGAGGGTCAATTGTCTTCCCTTCCGTATTGTGGCAAAAAGTTTTGCTAGTATATATACATATTTTTTTCATTATTCATGATTTATAAATATCTCTGTTCTTAATATCATGTTTTGAAATGAATATAATATATGCCAGGTTTACTCATGAGTTAAATAAATGCTTTAATAGTGTTTGCTTTTGTTTGTATGAGCCATGAATTAATATGTTAAGAGAATTACCTATCATTATCTTCAAATAAAGTACTTAGACATTTTGTATTTAATGTCATTTCTGCTTAAGTTTAAATCTAACATCGTTTTTTTTAAGTTAGCAACATCATTTTGACTTTTTTTTAAAGATTTATTTTATTGTTTTTGACAGAGAGACAGAAAGAGTGACAGAGAGATAAGGAGAAGGGCCCGAAGCAGTCTTCGTAATTATACATCATTAGTTTTCAACATAGTTTCATTCTAAACAGGTGGATGTGGGGCCACACAGGGCAGGAACTGGGCTAGGGGCCTCGCACGTGGGAAGCATACTCCAGTTCAGCATACGGGTCCACATGAGCCGGGGTTCAATCCTCGGTGCCCAAAGCTGCAAGCAAGCGCTCAGTCCACAGAGCTATCCTGGCATCTCCTAAATCTAACATCTTACAAATGCTTTCTATTTCTCCCAATACTTTTCTTTTCTTTTCATTTTTGGTTAATCAATGATTTTTATCACCTTTTTATTCATCATTCTTTTGTTATTTATGCATCCGTTTTTTCTTAGTGAATACCTACAAATATTGCAACATGCATCTATTTTTATCTCTTCTCTGACAATGACGTTATTTTTGATAACTTTATCCCCCTTTACTTTTCTCCCATCTTATATATATTATAGTCCTCTACTTAAATTCTACATGTATTTAAACCTCCAGAGCAATAAGTATTGGTGCTATATAAAACATCCATTTGGATATCCTTATATATTTATGTTTTTCTTACATCTTCATTTATTTCTATATCTGTTTTTATAATTAATCATTTTGATTATTCCTAAAGAATTTCCCTTAGTATTTCTTTTTAATGCATATCTGCTGATAAAGAAGTCTCTAAATTGTTGCAAGTTTGAAAAACTCTTTACCGTTACTTTGCCTTTATTCTTGAAGGATATTTTTATTGAATATAGAACTTCAAGTTCGCAGTTTCTCTCAGCACTTTAAATATGTCTTTTCTCTCTCTCTCTTTTATTTTATATTTGTTGAAAAATCAGCTTTCTTATTGTGTCTTCTTTGAAAATAGTATATTTCACTCCTGACTGCTCTTAAAATTTATATTTGATTTATAACAGTTTGATAGTGATATATGGAGGTATGGTGTTTTTATTTGTCCTTCTTGGGTTTTCAAACCAATTCTTGAATTTGTGACTTATATCTGTATTAGTTAGGATTCTCCAGAACAAATGGTAACAAACAGTATGTATGTGTATGTATGTATGTATGTGTATGTATTTGTGTGTATAAATACACTATATTTATAATAGATTTGGTTCATATTGTGCTATAGAGACTAAGAAGTCTCAAGATATGTAGTTGGCAAACTGAAGATCCAGGAGAGAAAATGTGTGGTTCCATGAGTTTAAGGCATGAGAAACCTAAAAAGCTGATGGTATAAGCTTCAGTCTGAAAGGTGGCAGACTCAAGAGCAAAGAGAAGCTGATGTTTCAGTCTGAATGTGAAGCTCAACAATGATCAAGGTCCCAGCCCAAGCAGTCAGGCAGGAGGCCCTCAATTGATTGGATAAAGTCCATTCACATTTGGGAGGCAATCTACTTCACTCAGTCTACTAATTAAATGTTAGTATCACACAAAGATCTTCACAGACATACCTAGAATAATGTTTGACTAAATGACATGACATTCTGTGTCCCAGTGAAGTTGACACATAAAACTAACCATCACAATATCTACTAACAATTTTAGAAAATATTCATCTTTATGTCTTCAAATACCGCTTCTTCCCATTCTCTTTCCAGAAATAGAGGACCCCTAAAACATCAATGTTTTACCTTTTTAGTGTATTTCATAAGCTCATATTATGTATTTTCTATTCTTTTTACCCTCCGTATTTCAGTAATTACCCTCTGTATTCAGTTTCTTATTGATTTGTATTTCCACTTTAGTAATGTTGTCTTGTGCTATACTTAATTTGCTCTTAAATATATCTATATTCTGGGGAAGTCGGGATGGCTCAGTGGGTTAAGTACTTCCTTTGCAGCCCTGGGGATCAAGGATTAAATCCTGACCCCAGACTGTGTGAACCCATATACTGAACTGGGGTGTACTTCCCATGCATGAGGTCTCCAGACCAGTTCTCACCCTGTGCAGCCCTTGCCCTCCTGTGTGAAATGAAACCATTTCAAAAGCTGATTACATACACCTATGAAGACTGTTCTGGGCCCTCCTCCTTCTCTTTATCTCTCTCTGTCTCTGTCAAAAAATATAAAATAAATCTTAAAAAATAAAAAATATATATATTTATATCTATATTAATTAAATTTGTAATTAAAGCTATTAGCTATTTTTTAGTTCAAGAATGTTCAATATATTCTCTTTTATATATTCCAGTTTCTTTGTGACATTTTAAATCTTGTTATATATTTTCTGAATCATTTTAATGTCAGTTATTTTCTTAAAAATATTTTGTAAAAATTCATTTTATTGTTTTTGACAGAAACAGAGAGAAGTGGGAGGGCCCAGAGCAATTTCCAGAGTTGTACATTGTCAGTTTTTGGCATAGTTTTGTCCCACACAGGTGGGCGGGGGCCGCACAGGGCAGGAACTGGCCCAGGAACCTCTCACATGGGAGGCACACCTCCTCAGGCCAAAACTGGGGGCGAGAACTGAGCTGGGGGCCTCCCACATGGGAAACACACCCCAGTTCAGCATACGGGTCAGCACAGACCTGGGCCAGAACTTTCAGAACTGCTTCAGAAAGTGGCAAGAACGAGGTATAAGTGTGTTCAAAGCAAGAAGTATTTTGAGGGTGATTAATGGCAATATCTCTTACTATAATACATTTTTTTTAATTTAAACATTCACCATATTTTTTTATTATACTAGGCAAAAATTTTTTAAAGGAAAATAGATAAATATTGTTTGTTAGGCTTATTTTCATTTACTTTTCTTCTTTTATATACTAGCTACCATACTAGTTGTCTTATATGGGTCAGACTTTGTTTTTTGCCCATTTTTCTAGTTGTTCATTGTGGAAAAGTTCTGCAAGAAGCCCTTTTACCCTTATTGGAAATAAAATCTCTCTAAACCTCCATTCTCATCCCCGACACTAACTGTACTTTCATTGTATAAGAAAGTACATCCCCAAAGATTTCAATATTTCCCTCATTTGTCTTTTCTTGGATCAACAAGCTTAAATAAGCCTGAAATATGTCAACAGTGAAAAATTAAAAATGTAAACACCATCATTTGTGTACTTCGTTTTGAGTGTTGACTTGAACTCTCTAAATCTCAAAACATGCATTGTTATAGACACAAACAACTTACTAAAAAAGGACCTCATTATGATTCTATACTTACAGATGTTCTGCTTTAAACTTGAAATGTAACCATAACACAGATGCTCATGAGATTTTCTCAAAACAAAAACACATGTTGTATTGTAGAAATTATTTGAAGAGAGTGGAGATAGAGAATGAATACTATGCTGTATATTTTAGGAAGTGCCTCAGCTTTGGAATGAGGAGAATGTGTACTCAAATCATAGCTTGGCCACTTACTACCTACTTGACTTATAGTTTAGTATCTTTACTCCTCAGTTTTATTTTCTGTTAAATCAGTTTCTAGTATTTGTGTAATATGTGGTTTGTGAAAGTTTAAATAAAATAATATGTGTAAAATGTCTAACTTAAAATATATTTGACTTAAAGTACTCAATCAAGATTAGTTATTCATTTATAATTTTGAAAAGTTTACAATACTAAATAAAATTATAAAAATAGATTAGAATCATGCTAGAATTCTAGGTTTTAAAATGACTTTAAAGAAGAGATGACTTAAGATGAATATATATATTTTTTGTTCGTTTGTTTTCCAAAGAGATGAAAAAATTTTTTTTAAGATTTATTTTTATTGTTTTTTGACAGAGAGAGAGACAAAGAGATGGGGGATGGCCCAGAGCAGTCTCCATCCATAGTTGACAGCATTAGTTTTCCATATAGTTTTACTCCACAGGTAGGCAAGGGTCTTAACAGGGCAGGAACCGGGCCAGGAGCCTCCCACATACACCCCGGCAAGAACTGAACTGGGGGCACACCCCAGTTCAGCACATGGGTCTGCCTGGCTGGAGCTGGGATTCAATCCCTGGTCTCTGGGGCTGCAAAGCGAGTACTTAACCTGCTTAACCATCCCAGCTTCCCCTGAGATGAAAATTTTGACATATAAAACAAAACTTATTAGAAAGGAAAAATGATTTAATCTTCAAATGAATTCTTTTATAGAAAGAAAAATATTAAATTGCTAATGGTCTTACTGCAGAGACTTTGTACTTAAAGGTTAGATTAATTACCAAGAGTAAGTAATAGGATCATAAAACCATATAAAAATTAGGAGTAATTGAAAGTAAACTTTTAAATGGTTATGAGACTTTAAGACAAATTCCAATAAGTAGTATAAAACCTTGTCTATTTAGGTAAAACTGATTCTGATAATCATGACAATTTAGAATTGTAGGAGATCTTGTTTAAAAGATAAGAATGACCAAATGTAAAGAGGGTAAATAACTTTCCAAGGTTATAGACAGAAAAAGGACTGAAAATACCAGATTAAAATCTGTGCTGAATACCTTTGATTTATCTCTTAAGTTGCACTCTCCTCCCATATGTTTCATGTGCTGTGGTCTGAAAGGTTTATGACTGGCTTTATCCAATAGGCAACACTATTAGGACATTAAAAAGAAGCAGGACAGTGAGGGCAGGGAATATAATTCCCCTACTGCCTTTCTCTACAGTCACTCTGGCCTGACTCTTCCTGCTTGAGATTATATTTATTCCAGTCAGTCCTCACCACTTAGATGTTTAAAGCTATTGTGACAAGCCACAGGGTATTACACAATCTCTTGTGGTTTACCTGTTCTTTGCCCTTTACTAAGCTTTCTTAAATTACCCAATTGTATGTGTTACCTTTTTATATCTGCCTAGACTCTTACACCCACAGAAACCATATCTTTAACTAAGAGCTCAGAATTTTGTGTTTCATTATCCAACATTGTCTCCTTCTGAATATGGTGATCAGATTGTTGTGACCTAGAAAGTTATTGACTTACTACACAGATTACATAAAATTACCTGATTCCCAAGTTTCTTCTTGATAATTCTTCCCTAACGCCATACATTCTTATTTATGTTTCTTATATGTAGTTTTCAGTGTAAAAGTAAGTTTATGTAAATAACTACTTTAGGGTAATAATAGCAGAGTGCCAAACGTTTTCAGAACTCTGAGAAAACTGTCTCCAGAAGAGTTCAATGAAATGCTATTGCCAATGGATTTTTATTACATTATTTGTTAGTTTATTTGCTGTATTTATTTCCCTATTTGTAATCAAAGATCTTTAACGCATTAGTGGAAAATTATGTAGGAAAATACATTAATGAAAAAATGAGTTACCATGTGCTAAGCATATTAATTGACAGTAGAGAAAATAAGTATAGTAATCTGCCTGAAGTAGCTTTCCTTCATCTCTTATCCCACCACTTTTTGAAAGGAATGTTCTAAGTCGGGTTCTTTTCATTACTTAATCATTCTCTAGTGGCAAATTTAGCTTTTTGTAGAGTCAGTTTTTCATGATTGTGGCAGTAAATTTAGTATAAAAACAGTGTCTGTTTACTCCTTGTTTTGAAATTGGGAATCTTTTAATTTATGAACACACAATAACTTCTCAGTGATTCAGAAAAAAAAGTCTATCTTATATAGACCCAGTGTCTAATATTATCATGATAAAAAAAATAATAAAAATCTATATTCCAAAACAGTTCAGGAAAAGATCAGCATTCAATGAGGCTACAAATTATGAGCTAACTGTTAGATACATGGAATTCAAGTTCACAAATACTGTGAAATGTTTTATATAAGTCATAATTAATAATTTGCAAGTATTATCACATTAATAATTTCCCTGTGTGTTATTTCACCTTCATTGCATCAGGCATTGAAGCCACAGCTCAAATTGTGTTCTTGAGATATTTTTAGATAGCATGCTAACTAGAAATGAAAACCTAGGATTAATGTTTTTAAATTATTTTATCTTAACCCAAGATTAATGGAAAAGATCAATTCATATTGCTTATTTTATTAAGCACATTAACACAAACTCAATGTTCTTGAAAAATTCACTTTCCCAAAATGTGACACAGCTAAAATAGACATGTGTTATTTAGCATAGAATAATTTGATATTCAATCTTAGAATGGTCAAACTGCTTCAACATATGGAACAGAATATTGGCCTCAATATTCATAAAACATAAAAGTTAATCTGTTGGCTTTCATAAATCTACATATGTTCTTAAAATGTGTGCTTCAAATATTTTAATATGACATGAAATTATAGCACTAAATTCAGAATGCAATCAATATATGTGATAGGTGGATAAATTTCTCTCTTATATATTATGAAACATAGACATTGAATTTTTACAAATATTTTTATATTTTGTAAACAAGGTTAAAACTTATGGATTTCAATTTAATGAAATGATGACCGGGTGACACTGGAAGCATAGTAGTGTGAGAGGTCCCCTTGATTTCTCTCTTTGAAGTTGAACAGCTATAATTCAACACACAAACATATATGAGATAGTCATGCATCAAAATATCTGAAAGTGGGCAAATCAGTTAAACAGGGGAGGGGGATAGGAAGAAGAGCAGATATAGGTACCATGGATATAGCTGGAGCTCAGTGCTAGTCCAGAAGAGAGGAGGATTTAGGCTGTAGGTTCACTCTCTATCATTCCAAGCATTCTTGCCTGAGTAACCAGCATATAATATCACTGAACCCAGTAATTAAGGCAGACCTCAGGTCAGAGATCAAATACAAATGTGTGACAGCTGTGTTCTAGCAGCCACCACTTCCAAGTAGTAACAAAGCCACAGAGCCTGGCCACCTCTCTCTACCCTCCCAGAGCTAGCAGTGTACCCCAGAAGAAACTGTGGCAATGATAGTTAAGTCATAGAGCAGAATATATATAGCCATGAGAACTGGAAAGATAGTTCCTGTGTGGCAAATGCACATTGCAGCTAATCCCAGTGACAAGGATGCAGATACTGAGATGAGGCAGCTGAAGTCTGGCAGTTGCCATTACTTAAAGAAGAACAAAGCCACAAACACATTAACAGGCTCTTCCAGCCCATCCTGCCCCCATCCTTCACATCTGATTCTAGCTGGGACAACTGGAAGAGCTCAGGCCATATAGCAGTGCATCTAGCTTCAAGGGACATTCCCAATAAATTGAAATTTATTGGAAATACAAGGCATTTCTCACCCCCTACTCCCATCCATAGCAGAGATCTCAGAGGCCAACTGGAACTGTTTAAGGGAAAATAATGTACTCCATTTCCACCTCTTTTATCAACCTGCTACAGAGTTTATCCCAGAGATATTTAGACAGAAAAATAGTACATCAAATACTATTAACAACCAAGATAACAAGGCAGTTTGGAAAAAAAAAAAAGATAAGTCTCCAGAAAGTAAACTTAAAAATATAGAAATAAGTGACTTAAATAGCAGCAAATTTAAGATTGCAAATCTGAAATAACTCAGTGAGATGCTAGAAAATTTATATAGGCATTTTAATGAACAAAATGAATACTTTACCAAAAAGACTAAAATTTTTTAAAAGAAGCAAATAAAAATTATGGAGGTGAAGAACTCAATAAAAGAGATGAAGAATGAAATAGCTAGCTTAGGAAATAGAGCTGACTCTATGGAAGACAAAATTAGTGATATTGAAGATAGAAGTATGGAAATGACACCGATGGAAGAAGAGACTTGAAAGTTTAAGAAAAAAAGTGAAAGAACTCTACATGAATTATTTAACTCCACCAGAATAAGCAATTTAAGAATAATGGATATACCAGATAGACAAGAGAGAGAGAAGGGAACAGAGTGACTATTTAAATAGTTGATGAGAACATCCCAAATTTATGGAAAGAACTGGATTCTTGAATCCAAGAAGCAAATAGAACACCTAATTATCTCGATCCAAAACAGCTTTCTCCAAAGCACATTATACTAAAACTATCAAAAATAAATAACAAAGAAAGAATTCTCAAGACTCTTAAGGAAAAGAAAATGGTAATCTATAAAAGAAAGCCCATTAGATTATCAATTTTTTTTCAGTACAAACTCTACAAGCTAGGAGGGATTAGAATCAAATTATTAATTTTATTTATTCAAACCATTGAAAGATAAAAATTACCAGCCAAGAATAAGATATCCTGCAAAGTTATCCTTTAGATAGCAGGTCAGACAATCAAGGTCACAAACGTGCCAACATGCATTTACTTTGGCAGCACTGTACAAACAACATGCTAAGGTTTCATAACCTTTGTATATCAATGTCTCACAACTGTGTTTATATGGACATGTGGCAGTGTCTTCCTAAGTGACGTTCATTATTGTTGTGTGATTTTATGTGCCATCACAAGAATGTTGGAGCTTGAATTAGAGCAACAAACAAACATTAAATTTCTTGTTAGGGGAAGCCAGGATGGCTCAGTGGGTTATGTTCTCAATTTGCGGCCCCGGGGAACAAGGATCGAATCCTGGCCCCAGCCTGTGAGGAACCATATGCTGAACTGGGGAGTGCCCTCAGTTTGGTTCTCACTGGGATGAAGATCTCGTCCCAGTTCCTGTCCTTTGCAGCCCCGCGTCTCCTGTAGAATGAAACTATGTGGAAAAACAAATGATGTGCAGCTATGGAGACTGTTCTGGGCCCTCCCCCTTCTCTCTCTCTCTCTCTCTGTTAAAAAAAAACACAATAAAAATAAATCTTTAAATTTCTTGTTAAATTTTGCTAGCATGGAAGTGACATCAGGAACATGGTAGTTCAAGTTCATGGGGATAATGCCATAAAGAAAACAGCTATGTACAAATAGATGAAACAGTTGTCTGAGAGGAGAGAAAGCATCACTGATGCAGAGATGTCATGATGACCAGTAACAAACAGAACTGATGAAGACACTAAAAAAATTGGTCAAGTTATGTGTCAAAATCATCAGCTAACTAAGAGAAGCATAGTACACCAACTAAACATCAGTAGAGAAATAGTTACGAAAATGTTAACTGAAAATCTTGCATGAGCAAGGCATGTGCACAAATGATCCCAAAGGAGCTCACCAATCCACCAAAGCAGAATTAAAAATCACCAAGACCTTTTGGAGAGGCAAGACTGTTTTGGGCCATATTACCAGTGGTGATGAAACATGGATGTATCAATACAATGCTGAAACAAAGCATCAAATTGTACAATGGAAGTCAGCTAATTCTCCATGACCAAAAAGTCTATCAGCCCAAATCAAGAGTCAAAATGATGATGTTAACCATTTTTTATATCAGAGGTATTATTCATTATAAATTTGTACCAATTGGACAGTCAACCACGTTGACTATTTGGAAATGCTGATCAGGCTGCATTCAAAACTCAGACAGAAACAATCTGAACTTCTTACCAACAACTCATGGCTCTTGCATCACAACAATGCACCAGCTCACATGGCACTCTCGGTGAGGGAATATTTAGCCAGTTAACAAATAACTATATTGGAATAGCCTCCCTATTCACCTTTTCTTTGCCCAAAGAAAAAAATAAATATTGAAAGAAAGATATTTTGATAACACTTAGAACATCAAGTGTAATATGATGATGGCTCTGTGGACCATTAGAAAGAGTTCCAAAATTGCTTTGAAGTATCTACTAGGCACTGGAGTTCATGCATAGCTTCCCAAGGTGAGTACTTTGAAGTTGACTGTAGTAATATTCAGCAATGAGATATGTAGCACCTTTTCTACATTGAGTTCATAAGCTTAACTGGCAGACCTCATAAGAAAGAATCATAAAGACCTTTCCAGACATACAGAAGCTGAGAGAATTCTTCATCATAATGCCTGAATTACAGAAAATATTAAAGGGGGTTGTTTCACTTGAAAAAGAAATACACAACTATGAGAAATATGACTACAAGACAGATAGAAAACAATGGCAATCTCTATTTAGAATAGGGCACTATATACTTAAATATAACATAAAGGTTAAAGGAGATAAAAAGAAAAAGAGAAAAAGAAGAAGGCATTTGCTACTACAATTCAAAAATGAAACCATGGCATAAATAGGGATAATTTGTGATAAATAAAAACAAAAAAGGGTATGGGGTCAAGGTCTGAATTCACAAAGGGAAATGGAGATAAGATGAATGCTGAAAATGAAAGGACTACAGTATATATAAAACTTTGTAATGAATGGGACTTTATCAAGCCAAAAAATATTCTGCACTGCAAAGGAAACCATCATCAAAGCAAAGAGGCAACCAACCAACTGGAAAAAAATATTTGCAAACAATGCCTCTGATAAGGGGCTAATATCAAAAATATACAAAGAACTCGTACAACTCAACAATAAAAAACAAGCAATCAAATTAAAAAATGGGCAGATGACCTTAACAGACACTTCTCTCAGAAAGACATACATATGGCCAAAGATATATGAAAAAATGCTCCACTTCACTCGCAATTAGGGAGATGCAAATAAAAACCACAATGAGATACCATCTTACACCTGTTAGAATGGCTATAATCAACAAGACAAGGAATAACAAATGCTGGAGAGGCTGTGGAGAAAAAGGAGCCCTCATACACTGCTGGTGGGAATGTAAACTGGTACAACCACTATGGAAGGCTGTATGGAGATTCCTCAAAAAATTAGGAATGGAATTACCATATGACCCAGCCATCCCTCTCTGGTGTATCTACCCAAAAAACCTGAAAACCTTAATTTACAAAGATGTTTGTACCCGCATGTTCATCGCAGCACTGTTCACAGTGGCCAGAACATGGAAACAACCAAAATGCCCTTTGATAGATGACTGGATAAAGAAGTTGTGGTACATTTACACAATGGAATACAGTGTTCCCTCACCACTTTGTGCTTAGTGGTTTGCGGCTTCAGTGTGTCGCAGGTTTTCCCAAAACACTCATCAAAAAATAAAAACGAAAAAATACAACCATATCGGCAGCCACATGGCGGAAAGGAGCGTTGTTTCATGTGGATGCGCGCGAGAGAAGGATCCCTGCATGTCAAACGAAGAGATGAGTTGACTCAGAGCACATCCCACGGGCTCTCATAAAGGCGCGTGATTGGTTTCCGGGGCGACATCGACCCATGAGAAAATTCCTAGGGGTAAATCCTACTTCACGGCTTTTCAGCTTTCGCGGAAGGTTCTGGTCCCCATTAACCGCGAAAAACGAGGGATCACTGTACTGCTCAGCTATAAGAAAAGATGAAATACAATCATTTGTGACAACATGGATGAACTTAGAAGCCATCTTTTAAGCAAAATAAGTCTGACAGAAAGAATCAGGAAACATATGACCTCACTTATAGGTGGACTATAAAACTGAAAGCAACAAAGACACAGAGACCTATGGACACACTCAATAGCTTGGTGATTGCCTGAGGAAAGGGGAGGAGTGGGGAGGGAGAGTGGGGAGGGGAGGTGGGAGAGGGCACCAACATTATGGACACACTCAATAGTTTGGTGGTTACCTG
>PVKE010006056.1:0-56043 GCA_004027555.1 Craseonycteris thonglongyai
GATATGCCGCTAAACGAATTTTCCAACTCGATCCCGCACCAATCACTGCAAGGCTGCTCGGACCGCCTCTTTGTACATGGCTTTTGAGATTTAGATAGCTGGGAGTGGCTTCGCTTGGTATTTCTGGCTCGGGGGTTTCTCAAGAGCTTGCAGTCAAGCTGCTGGGCCAAGCTTGTGTTCATCTCAAGGCTCACTTGGGGCTAGAGAATCTTGGAGAATTCCAAGGTCACTCATGTAGTTGCTGGGAGGCCTTGCTTCCTTCCTAGATGTTAGCCAGAGGCCTCTGTTCCTCACCATGTATACCTCTCCATAGGGCTGCTTATAGCACAGCAACTTACCTCCTGTCCTCCCCGCCCCCATCCGGTGAGTGATCTGAGATAGAGTGGGCAAGTGAGAGAGAGCCCACGGTGGAAGCTGTGGTCCTTTATGACCTACTCTCAGAAATGACGAACCATCATTTTGGCACATGCTATTGGCCACACAGACCAACCCTAGTGCAATGGGAGAGGGACTCCATAGGGTATGAATACCAGGAAATGGGAGTAAATGAGGGCCGCATTCAAAGCTGTCTTAGGCCACAGGTTGGACAAGCTTTTTGTAGGCTAATGCTTTTCAGGAGTTTTTAGGTAATTATTTCCCCCCCTGAGTTGGAGACTGGCTACCACAAGTAATTTGACCCTAAAATGGGAACTTTGGAAGTATTTTAGGTTAGGAGAACCAAAGAATGAAACTAGATGAAAACATTTTGGTTTATTTCTAAAAGTGCAATAGGTATAGAAGAGATACCATAGATGAAAATAAGTTAAGTTTATTGAATACTTGCAATCATTACTGTAGCTTAGGGAAGAACAATTTGTTATTGTTTTTGCAATGCCCTATTTTATATTATATCTTAAAATTTTCTACTATTTTCCAAATTCTGTGTTTATAGGATTGAATCCTTAGAGGAAGAAATTATTTCAAAAGGAGTCAAACTTGTGATTATTGATTCTATTGCTTCTGTGGTAAGGAAGGAGTTTGATACACAGCTTCAGGGCAACACGAGAAAAAGGAACAAATTCTTGGCACAAGTAGCAGCCTCCTTGAAATATTTGGCTGAGGAATTTTCAATCCCAGTAAGTTTTTCTTTTTTTCAATTGTTTTTTACCTTTTTCTTTTATATTATTAATATATTCACTGATTTATAATATCAGATAATATGATTAGAAGGAAATATAAAACAAATCATTTTCTAAAGGTAGCACAGTCTAATTGCTATAGCAGCTATCACCATCTTAAATTTGTTTATCAGGATTATTTTATCCTTTTCACAATTTGAGCCTAGAGAGCAGATTGATTGATTGATTGATTTAAAAAGTTTTTAATTAAATTATTTTTTATTTTTAAATTATGGTTGACATACAATATTAGTTCCAAGTGTACAACATAGTGATTAGACAGTTATATAACTTATGAAGTGATCAGCCCATTACTGTTGGCATGACTTTCATTAGTGGGAGTTGTGATCAATAAATCTGCAGGTGAGGATATATAAGGCAAGGGTTTGTGGTAGGTAAGCTATAGGATATGTGTACTAAATAACATTCCCTTTAATAGTGTGTGGGAGAGAGTTCTACTTGCTTTGAAATTTCACCAACATTTAGTATTGTCAGGCTTTTCAGTTTTAGCTGTGCATCATCTCAACAGAAGGTAAGACTATTCCTTCAATGAAGATAAAATTTAGTTATGATTTTATAATTTTTAGATGTGTTTGGAAAATGAAAATCTTGGATCTTTATAGAATAAAGGATATGTACCAACAGTGTAAACTCTCTCATAGCCTTTGAGATTTATAAAACCAAGTAGGAATTTGAGGGAGAAAGTGAGGCATATAAAAGGTTGTACATAAATTCATATTTTCAATTATATGATGTAATTCCTGGTGAAGTCAAGTGCCATAAAGTTTATCCTGGATGATGCTCATCTTTTAAATTTTGTTGTAACTACTTAAAATGCCAAATTCAAATCCATGTTTTTCGTGGTCAGAGAGAATAAGGGAATTTCAAAATAGTTTTATAGAGCTTCTTGATTGAGTGGAAAAGTTAAGTATATATGCCTATTTTATTAATTCATACTGTTCATGACTTAATCCTGTTTAAAATATGAAAATTGACTTTTTTTAAAGTTGTATTTGTTTGCTTTAAATAGTAGTTGTAGGCCAGGGGTGGTCCAACCTTTTGGCTTCCCTGGGCCACTTGGAAGAGTCTTGGGCCACACTTAAAATCCACTAACACTAACGATAGTTGATGAGCTAAATAAAAAAAAAAAAAAAAAATTACACAAAAAATCTCATAATGTTTTAAGAAAGTTTACAGATTTGTGTTGGGCCACATTCAAAGCTGTCTTAGGCCACAGGTTGGACAAGCTTTTTGTAGTCTAATGCTTTTCAGTAGTTTTTAAGGTAATTTTTTTTTCCTCTGAGTGAGAAAGGGGCTCTGCTTTTCTTTGTTTTTAATAGCACCCTTTGAAATAATAGGCACTTTGTATCTCCATATCTCTCTGTCTTTGCCTTTGTTTTTCTGTTTAGAGGTAAGTGCAGAATATATGTGCTTATATAACACAGTGTGGTATTGGTTTTTGTGACAAGTAAGTATTGGTTTTAGAAGGCTTTTGAAAAGTACTTCCTTTAGGAAATATCAGAAATTTCCTAGCGTAATTACTTAAATGAGAGATAATACATTTTTAAGCCTTTATGCTATACTTAGCAAACCTGATCCATCCTTGCAATTCTTCAAACATGCCAACCAAGCACTCCTGCCTCAAGAACTGTTTGCTGTTTCTCAGCCCAGAATATTCCTCCTCTAAATATCCATATAATTTATCCTCTACTGTCACTTTATTAGTGAGGACTTCCCTAGCCATGTAAGTATCACCTATACTCCCTGCCTCACTATCTTTCTTACTATGCTTTATGTTTCCAGTTTTTTTTTTCACCCTCTAGTGTTATATATTTACATTTATTGTTTGGGTGTCCCCTCTACCCCATAGAGTGGTTAAAGGAACTTTCTACTTTGTTCACTGCTTTATTCTTAGTACCAGGAATAGTGCCTAAAACATGGTAAGCACTCAGTAAATATTTTTGAATGTATGACTTGCATAGACTGCTTTTCTCTTGGACTTGAATTAATCTTATATATATTTGTGTTAAACTTAAATGTTAATATTTACTTTTAAGTCTGTTTTGATTCTATCTTTAACATTGTTAATTATTTTTAATAGTAAAGAATATAATTTTAGGGGAGATTTTACTATAGATCCTACAGACATTAAATGAATAATAAAGGAATATTAATGAACAACTTTATTCAAGTAAGTCTGATAAGAGTAGCCATAAACAATTTGTAGACAAATGGGTATGGTTGTGATTCAGTAGAAATTTGTTTATAAAAACAAGGTGGAGGGCCAGATTTGACCCATGGAATATAGTTTGCCAGCCATTGATCTAGACCCTTCTCCCTTCTTCTTAGGCTCAGAACCTTCAGTTCTTCAGTAGTTTAAGGGATATGAAGGAAGGGTAAGAGAGCCATCTGCTTATAAAGCAGTGTTTTCTCAAACTAGTTTAAGGCATTGACCCCTTTTATGTGCAAGTTTTATTCCCATGAACTCCCATTGCTGGCTTTAGTTTTATTATATCACAGAAATATATACAATTATAAAACTAGCTAATAACTCTTTATGTTAAATCACACTTATGAAACCATAAAGTAGGTTGTATTTACAAACAACGTAATGCTATTTAATTACTCTAATGTTATAGATGATAATTTGCTAAATTAAATAGTTGCTTACACTATAAACATTAACTTACGGCACAGCTTCTTTTGAATTATATATCTCTGTACTGTAGTTCATGTGATGACTAAACTTTCTTACCTCTTTTCTCTCTTTGAAATACTATAATACAAAACCTTTGCCTGTTTGGGAAGGGTGACATCGTATGACCCTCATGTGGGCATGAATGCATTTACATTTGAATCGTGCCATTGTTCTTATTTAGTTTCTGACTATTAAAGTGGTACTATTTGGCATTACTTCGTTGAAAACAAACATTAACATCTTGTGGCAGTTTTCAGTTACAAAGTGCCTATATTAATATTAGAGGCCATCATTGAAATGAAAACATAAAAAATTATCAGAGAGAATGTACAGACCTTTGGATATGTTCACAGATTGCAGTTGAAGAAACACTTGTACAAATTTTGCAGAATCTTTTTTTCTGAATTTTATGGGCAAGTGTAAAGGACACTCTGCTTTTGGGATGTAAGATGTAGAACTTGGTCTTTTTAAAGTGTGTCCATGCTAGTATTGGAAAAAACAATAGGCTCTGAAACTGTAGATAACTTGATGAAAATAACAAGAGAAGAATTTAAATATTGCCTGTATAAAATAAATTGTGTTTATTGTTGTTTCTTGTTTATCACTGATTTCTAGTTATCATACACAGAACAGTTTTTATACCAATTATATGTCAGTTTAAAATAATAGATTTTCTTGCCAAAAAAGACTTTAAAGATCATTTAGATTAGTCCCTTCATTTTACAGATGACAGTGAGGCTGAGAGGTGACCTGACTTATTGAAGGATACTTACATATAAGAGAATACATAGTGGGTAGAATGCAAGATCATTTGGATGCCAGTTCTGAGTTTTTCCTACAGTAGGATTATCTTTTTTTCCTGAGAACTACAGAATAATAGTTGATTGTAAACTTCTTAAGGACAAGATTATGTCTTCTATTTCTCTGATTTTCAGGGCTGAGTACTGTAGATGAATAATATTTAGGAAGTGATATCTAATATAACTGCAATGATTAAATCACTATGTTGTATACCTGACACTAATATAATGTTATATGTCAATTATATCTCAATTAAAAAAGCATATCTGAAATCCTGAAATAACAACACATAGTTACTTCCTAAATTCAACATCTGCAAAGAAGAGCTGAAAATCAAGTTTTTTTTCTTGAACTGAAAAAGGAAAGTAATTTGTTAAATGATGATGGGACATGTACCTAATGCCTAAATAAGAAGGACCTAATTTTAAGAGCATTGTGAAAGGACTGAAAAAGAAAAAAAAAAAAAAAATTTACAATTAAGGCTAATGAAAATATACTTACTGTATATATGTCATTTGTTATTCATACATTTAAATAATTATCTTTTACAATGTAATTTGAATTTTTATGCTCACTGCTGAAATTCTTGCTTTATTTTTTTCAGGGTGTATTATATTTTATTTTTAGATTTATAAAATGAGATAAGGGATTTAGTTTTTATAAATTGCTACCATTAGTGATGGAACCGAAACTCAGAGCATGCTGCTTAGGATTCCTGCTTTACACTTAGCATTTCTTACCAGCAAATACCAAAGCAAATATCTTAAGAAAAGTAAGCTGACAGTAAAAGGACAGAGCTTTCACCAACATAGTTTAAAAATTTTGCCCACACACCTACAGCAACCTTGTTTTTTTTCTTTGACTTTTGTAGTATGCTATGTTGCTGTGTTTTTTTGCTTATTTTGTTTCCCATCTTAGAGTATTGTATTATAAGCTATTTGAATAAAGGAGAATAAAAATATATTGTTTAGATAAAAGGACTTTAACTTTCAAAGATGCTTCTTTGAAAATGCTTCAAATGTATTTTTGAACAGGCCAATACAGATGGAAAAAATACCCCAAAACAAACAGTACACAAAATGTCAAGTTGTAAATTTTTACTGTTTCAGAGAATTCACTAAGTTTTTTTCATTTGTTGGTATAATACATGAGTGGCACTGACATGTCTTGTCATCTTTGCCCTGTGGGTTCTTCTACCTTCATTTCTTAGCAGTGTGCCTTCTGAGAATATGCATTGCTCTAATTTATTGCATAGCAAAGTTTCTTCTGAAATATTAATGCTCATAAAACGTTTAAAGCTGTTTGGAAAAATGAATTAAAATATGTGTATTTCCTCTTTTCTTTTAAAGACAAAAGAGTTTAAAATCATTAACAAGTATAAAGTTCTTTTTTAATTTATTTTAAGTAATGCAACCATTACTTAAAATAAAGGTTAAACTCTTTATTATTATTTGAGAAAAGCATAAAAATATGTTCTGCTTTCTGTAAGTTTAGTGGCAAACCTTTATGGGGGTTTCTTTTATCTTTCGCTGTCCCATCATACAAAGTGGCTTTAATCTTATAGTATTATGCCTTATCTTAGCCACTAATAAATACTGAAAATTATTAAAAAATGGTAAAATAGGCCTGTACATTTATAATAATTAAGGATTTAAGCCTGTAATTTTAAGGATCATTACTATAGTTCATTAATAAAATAATTAAGATTTTGTTAATTATAAAATGGGAATATATTTGTGACTTGTGACATAGAGGAAAAGAGTGTATATACCAAATTTTGACATTTGTTCTTATCATAAATATAAAAAATGAAGCCTAATGAAGTTTCTCTGATTGTAAAAGAGGAATCCAAGACTCTACATATATGTTAATAACCCATCAAAACTCTAGAGTTGAATTTTGCTATTTTGTAATATTATTGTAATTTTCCAGAAATCATTTGATTTATTTACTTTGATTATGTCCATATTAATTACTGAAAGCAAACACTACAGGACTTCAGTGAAGTAAGAAAAGTTTTTTAGAAATATTTTTTTTTTCCATAAGTGCCTTTTGTTTGCTCACTTATATTTACAATCAAATTATTCTTAAAGCCACCCTTTATTCATTCAGGTGGCTGAAACTCACACTCTAGACTAAACCTTTATTTCATTTTTTAATTATAATAATTCTAGAAAAATTATATCTTTATTTTATGCAGTACTTTATAATTTATAAACCTTTGTTTTTATTGTTAAGTAGAGCAAAAAGCTAGAAACAAAGATTAATAAATAGGTGATTGGTTATATTAGTGGTGATATGTTTATACAGTAGAATATTGTATCATTGTTAAAACAAATGAATTAGCCCAGAAATGCATTCACAAGTTCTATAGGAAAAGATTAATTTAGCTGGTGTGGGTTGCTGAAACCCAGCGTATTCCAAAGAAAGGCCTGTCTTTAGGACTGGCCCTTGGCAGGCTCCTGGGAGATGAACGCTGAACCCTTGGAATATTCTTTCTAATAAGAATGTTTTTGTATGCCTGAGGCCTTGGGCCACCAGTACCAGTTGAAACAGGTGAACACTTATTTTACTGTGGGGAGTGGAATCTGAATAGCTGAGCACAGTATGATTCCCTGTGTGCTTTGTGAGTGAGCCCCAATGAAAACCATGGAGACCAGGGCTTGGGCAAGCTTTCCTGGTTGGCATCACTTCACTGTATGGTTTACACATCATTGCTGGGAGAATTAAGTATGTCCATGCTACTCCACTGGGGGCTGGCACCTGGAATCTTGTGTCTGGTTCCTCCTGGATTTTGCTCCTGCTCCTTTTCTCTTTGCTTATTTTAAAGTGTATTCTTCTCCTGTAATAAGCTATAACCATGAGTATAATGGCCTTTCTAAGTCCTGTGAGTCCTTTCAGTGAATCATTGAGTCAGAGAGTGGTCTTGGGAACTGGTGGCACATAGAGGCATCAGTATACAGTGTGCAAGAATGTATATGGCAACCTTATTTGTAATTGTTCAAAACTGGCAGAATTTAGTTAATTTGTTGGTTTATTTTTATTTTTATTTATTTATTTATTTATTATTTTTGACAGAGAAAGAGAGAGAGAGAGAGAGATACAGAGACAGAAGAGAACTGAACTGGGGGAGCTCCCAGCTCAGCACATGGTTCCGCACGGGCCAAGGCCGGGACTCGATCCCTGGTCCCCGGCTCTGCAAAGTGAGCGCTTAACCCACTGAGCCATCCCGGCTTCCCCATAATTTGTTGGTTTTGATAATTGTGGTATGGTTATATAAGATGTTAACATTAGGAGAAGCTGAGTAAAGGGCATATAGTAATTTGCTAAGGGTGGAATTAAAAAGGAAAAGTATAGAAATACTCTTTTTGCAATTGAAGATCTTATTTTGCAATTGTTTGTTGAGTCTAAAATTATTTTAGAATAATAAGTTAAAAAAAGAAGAGTGGTTTGGGGTGCTTATATACACCTAAGATGGCTCATTAAGCTTATTAAAAAACCCCAATGGTTGTATTTGGAGAAGGAAAGCAGGGGCCACAAGGGGACTTATATTAGTGCAATGAATCTCACCTATTTAGTCATCTGGTCCTACAGGTATTACTTAACATCTCTTCAGTCCAAATACTACTCTATTTTTCAACAAATTTAGTTGGCTCCATTTTCAATATCTATTCAGTACCTGATTACTTCCTATCACCAGTGCTATCACCTGGTTCCTGGTGGTTAAGAATACTAGCTTTGGAATTAGATGTTGGTTTGAATCATAGCCTCTCTGTTTGCTAGTTTTATGACATTGATTAAATTATTTATCCTAGCTCCAACTCTTAGTTTCCCATTTGGAAAGGGGGGTAATCATATCTGACTCATGGGAGTGTGAGGATTAAATGAAATAATGTCTGTAATATTCTTTGCACATGTTTGACACATTCAGTAAAAGGTAGCCATTAATTATTAATTTTAGTAGTTACCTCATTCCAGATGCTTGGTATATTTTTCCACTCTTTCCTAATCTTTTATTTTTTCCCCTCACAAGTCTTCAAGCTCTTCAAAAGGAAAAGCATGTCTTACTTATTTTACTATTGTATTTTCTTTTGGCTGTTTTGTTGATGGATGTTGTTACTGCCTAGAATCCTATACCTGGTTAACTCACTTAACCTTTGGATCTCAGACTCTCTTTCTCTTTTCCTTTTTAATTCCACCCTTAGCAATTGTGTATAAAACTCTGTGCTAGGTACTGTGAGATCATAAAGATGAATACAACATAGTCTTTGCCCTTGACCCTTCTATAAATAAATTAATTGTAGGATGCAAGTAGCTTTCTGTGGCATAATGGAGAATGAAATAAGTATCTTGTCTACTGTTCTTTTTGTGTTCCTAACAGATATGTAAGGAGCTTGGTATCCCCTTCTGTGTCCTTTTCTTGGGCCTATAGATTACACAGAAAAAAATAAAGGGAGGTAGCATAGTCCTTCATAGGCTGTAGTTAAACTCTTTATTATGTCTAACCTTGACTTTTACTGTCCATTTTTTTTTTTTTTAGAGAGTGCTCTTTTGGAGACATGTCATCATGGTTAAACTGATAAAGCATAAATGTAATTCCAATGTTGTGTTGCTAAGAAAAAGCTAGAAATGAAAGCATGTTGCACCTTGTAGTCTTTAGTGTTATTTTGCATGTATTACATAGTACCTAGATGTGTTTGTAGAATTTTTCAATTGAGGTTTTTAAACTTGTAGTTGGATGGCAAACTTCAATTCTCAAGTGAGAACAGAGATGCAGAGAAATGAAATGATTTATCCAAGACTGCTTAAGAGGTGCTTGCATAATTGAATACTATAAATTGCTACTTCTCTCTTGGATTATTATTACAATGGCTTAATTGGTCTGCTTATCTCTTTTCTGTATAGGTGCATATTATACCTACCCTTGACCTTAAACAAATAGGTATTTCTTTAGCAAAATGATTTTTTCTGGAATAACAAAGAATTGTGATTGGAAACATACAGTCTAATGGTGAACCACAAGCAATAGTAATGCTCTTTTATAGAGGAAAAGGTGATTTCAGGGGGCTTTTATAAAGAAATAGTCCTTTGGATTAAACTGGGGATTTGAAGTATAGTGGCTTTTCATTGGCTGAGTTGTAACAGTCTTTCATTGGCTGAGTGGTTGCTGGGTAAGAAGAAGATCCTCCTTCCTGCAGAGTAATAGAGTAGAAAAACATCTTCCTGTTGGAGGTAGAAAGTATGTCTCTTCCTGTTTGGAGTAATTGATGATAAGCGGTAGGACACGTAGTGTAGGGCCACAGAGAGCCTTCCAACTCCAACTTAAATGAGGTTTCTTTTTTATTAAACTTCACAATACCGTTGCTACATGATTTTCCCATAATATATCTCTGATCACATGTTTCTCTGCTCAGAAGCATTGCATGGCACCATATATTTTTTATAGAATAAATCTACTAGACTTTAGCCACTATGAGGGCAGAGAACTTAAGTGTTTTGTTCACACTTTTATCATTTGCATCTGGGACAGTGCGTGACACATGATAGTTCCTCCAATTAATATTTGCTGAATGATTAAATCTATATTCCTGAAATGAAGTTCATAATTCACTGCCATCTGGTTCTAACCTACTCTTTCTACCTTTTTTTTTCTCTTCTGTACTGGCTACAGTCTATCTCTATCTTCCTATATTTATTCTTAGCTATGGGTGTCCTCTTCTTTCATCTCTCTCTCTAAGTTTTACTCTTTTTTTCATGTCTGAGCCCTCAAGTTTTGTTTCTTCCATGAATTTTTATACCACTTGTTTTTAGCTCCAGTTAATTTTACCTTCCTTTGTAGTACATAGAGGTTTTAGGCTTAATCATTTCTTTTTAATAGTATACGCAGTTTTAACTTCTTAAATGGAATTCTTATCACTTACTGCCTTGTAGTGTCATTTTAAATTTTGAGCTCCTTAGTTATATCAGAAAGCTCCCTGAAGACAGAACTATCTGTTATGCATCCTCCATAGCTGCCTATATTGAATAATGTCCTTATTGAATAATGTCCTGTAGTAAATGTCCAATATGTAAGTATAGAATGGTTGAATCACTTTCTCTAGTTATGCAGTTTTGATATGCATATTTAATTCAATTCTTATACTTTTAAAGAGAAAACATTCTAACAGTTATTCTAAAAAGTGAAAATATACTTGGAAGCTAAACTTTGGTATCTCTTCTCCCTTTTCTTTCTCCTTTAAAATTGAATGTAGAGGATTTGCTGATAGCTTGAAAGCTCTGTACCTTTAATTTAGTATGATATCTGAACTTGGTGTCAGATATTTCAATTATGATTTTATACTAAGAACTGTGATAATCAAGTCAGGATTTAATATTGGTGCTCTTCATGTGAGGCTGTCCATAAACAATCCAGCCACAAAATCATATTACATGGCTAGATACTTTCCGGAATAGCCCTGATATACTATTATTACTATAATGTCTTATTTAGAATTTTAACAATGTCACCTGATACTCTACTTTAGGATTTTTAACTTCTCAAAAAAAGCAATGTAGAGAAATTGGATCTTGTGCTTAATGGAATCTACTAATAATTCACTGTTTAATTAAATTCAAATAAACAATTTGAAATACAATCTTGACTGTATGAGAGGTTGGTCAAAGGACACATATATTTTTCAATCAAAGACAAAATAGTTTATTTGGTTGATATTGTTGTATGGCCTTTGTCTTTCTGGAATGTGCCCATTGAGTTAATATACTTATCTTCCAAGTATATGTTGTTGATGTTTTAATTTTATACTTTAAAAAGCTTTGTCTTTAAAAAAAATATATTTTATTCTTTGTTTTGTTTTACTTTGAGCTTAATTCTTGAGGAGCCTAATTCTTTTTTTTTTTTTTATGATTTATTTTATTGAATTTTGACAGAGAGAAACAGAGACAGAGACAGAGAGAAGGGGGAGGGCCCAGAGCAGTCTCCATAGTTGACATAAGTTTTCCATATAGTTTTACTCCACAGGTGGGCACAGGGTTGTGCAGAGCAGGAACTGCGCCGGGAGCCTCCCACATAGGTCCCGGCAAGAACTGAACTGGGTACCCCGTTGGGTAAAGTTTTACCCAACTTTCCCAAGGAGCCTAATTCTTTAACATCCTAAACTTGACTTCTTTTTGGAAGCTTCCATTCTACGGTTTCTGTTTTTCATTAGTTTGTTCAATAAATTTATTTCTCAGATAATTTATAATTTCCATAGAGCTTGAAGTCCTAGGCAAAGTTCTTTAGTTTTAAAACAGAAAACAGGGGAAGTTGGGATGGTTCAGCAATTTAAGTGCTCACTTTGCAGCCCTGGGGACCGAGGATCGAGTCCCAGCTCTGTCCTGTGTGTACCCATATGCTGAACTGGGGTGTGCTTCCCATGAGGGAGGCCTCCTGTTCGGTTCTCACCCCCCAGCTTGTCCCCTGGCTCGAAGGGGTGTGCCTCCCATTCAGGAGGCCCCCCAGCCTAGTTCCCGCCCTGTGTGGCCCCTGCTCACCTGTGTGGAATGAAACCATGTTGAAAAACCGATGACATACAATTATGGAGACTGCTCTGGGCCCTCCCACTTCGTTTTGTCTTTCTGTGTCTCTGTCTCTGTCAAAACAATAAAATAAATCTTAAAAAACAAAACAAACAAACAAAACCCCAGAAAACAACTTTACTGCAGTTAGGATCTTTTCTCTTATTGAGCATAAGAATTGAAGGAGGCATGTAACTTTGTAAGGTTAAAAAAAAAAAAATTTCCAAACTCTTAAGAGTCTAGGCAAATCTGTAATTGTTATGGCTTAAAGGTTTTATCTGTCTTCCAATAAAACTAGGTAATTTAAAATAGAGGGTATTAAAAGTTAGGTTTTTCTCATTGGAACAATTTTTTTCTTCCCCGATTTTTGTCTTCTTTTTGTTCTTGATATTAAAAAGGTATATAATCATCAATTTTACATTTTACTATTTGTTTTGATTCTCTTAATGTTTACTCAGTCTCTGCTGGGGAATGTCTTATTAAAAATAAGAGATCTAACTCAATTGATAGCTCTTTAATTCTAAGACTGATTTGATGGTTGTAGGAGAGAAAAGTGTGTATGTTTAGAAAGAGAGTAAGGGCTATTCTTCTTACCATTAATGATTTGCAAAGCTGAGCTTTTTTTCAAATTACATTTTGATCATTAATGTTTGGGGTTTGACGTTCCTTTTAAGATCAGGGACTTTACTTAGTATCTCAGAGTTTGTGCTAATTGTTTTCTGGCAAAAGTAAGTAGCCATTGAAATTGTTCTAATTTATTTAAATACTCTGCAGACTTGAAAGGCTGTTAATAAGTAGCTGCACCTTACTGAGTCCTTACTTTTGTTCCAGGTATTATAAGTAAATTTCAAACATTTTTCGTTTAATACTTTAAATAACTTTGTGGAGTACATTAATCTTGTTTTATAGTTGAGGCAACTGAGGCTTATCAGGGTTAAATAACTTTCCCAGAATCACACAGCTAGTAAGTGGAAAGGGTAAAGTTTGAACTCAGATCTGTCTGATTCCAATGTGTGTTCTTATTCACCAGGGAACACTGCTTCCTTGTGCAGTAGTCAAAATCATTCTGCTCCCTTGCCTTTTATTGACTAAAAACTTTTCAATATGCACAATTCTTTCTTCCAAGCCTTTGCAATGGAATGTCTCATTCATTGCTGTATGCTTTAATGGTTGCTTGCAAGTGTAACTGTAGAGGTGCTTCTGTGTTAGTGATATTAAGTACTCATATTTCAGGTAAGAGACAAACTTGAATGCTTGCAGCTTTGATTGCTTTTTTACTTACATAGAAATTATATGTATATGTTAAGAGTATAATTAAAGCCTTGTATCTGCTAGTCAATATGCTAAAGATTTGTTGGGTGTCTATATTCTCAAGTTGGAATTGGCAAACTTAATAGCTTTAGTCCTGTGGTAAGTATACTATCTTAGGAAAATAATTCTTAAATACTTTACTTTGGACCTATTTTTGGGAACATCTGAAATAAAGACAAGCTGCTCAGATTCTGCTTTGAGGTTTAATAAAGACTCAATATGTGCTGTGACTGGATAGGAGACATTTTAGTTTCATGGCAATGCCAGATGTGTCCAATAAAATTATGACTGTTCATGAATTTAGTGAAAAGTCCCTAGCAACTTACATCTTAAGGTAGCTTTTAGAATGTATTTGAGGGAGGGACAGTGCTGACATAAACTAAAAAGTGGTTCTTATAGTTTATGTGGAGCAAAGTACAGTATTTTAAAGAAGTACTAAAAATATTATGAGGTATATATTTTTTATGCTCCTAGCCTAAAGTTACTAAAGTTTATTTTACTTCTTAAACTATATTGTAATGAATTTTGTTTTTGTTTTTGTTTTTGATCTTTAGCTTAGTTTACTGGGTTGTCCAATAACATGGGGTTGGTCTTTCCTACATCCTTAGAAGTGACAGTTCTCTGTCCCACAAAAGACCTTGCCTTGTACTTTTCTATTCCAATCTTTGGGACTCAGGCTTTGAAAAGTGAACATTTTATAGAAGCAGCACGATGCAGTAGAAAGTACCCAGAATTTTAAGTCAGAAGATCTCAGTTTGTAATGAATATATTTAAGCTAGCTATGTGATTGTGGACCAGTCACTTCTCCTTTCTGAGCATCACGATCCTTATCTGTAGAAAGAGGATAAAAGTTTCTGCCTCATAAAGCTTATTATTATTACTAACAATATTAGTAGATGAAAAATAGTAAATACATATTGCTAAATTACCAACCTTTATAGAGGTTTTTACAGTTTACAAAGCACTCTTATATATAATAATTTTATAGGAAGATACACACATATACACACACAGCTGTCCCTCCACATCCACACATTCCAGATAAAAAAAATCAACCTGAATAAAAAAGTTTTTTTTAAAGAAGTATTATGTTGTTGCTGACTATGTAGTTATGTACTACCATGTTTCCCCGAAAGTAAGACATCCCCCGAAAATAAGACCTACTTACAGTTTTGCCTCTCGCTGAAATACATATAAGGCATCCCCCCAAAAATAAGACCTAGCGCATCTTTGGGAGCAAAAATTAATATAAGACACTGTCTTAATTTCGGGGAAACGGTATAAGACACTGTCTTATTTTCGGGGAAACAGAGTATATATTTAGGCCTTCCATGGTTGCATCTGTGCTGAACATGTACAGACTTTTTTTGATCATTATTCTCTAAACAATACAGCATAACAACGATTTACATAGCTTTTACATTGTAGTAGGTATTATTAGTAACCTAGAGATGATTTAAAGTATACAGGAGATGGGGAAGCTGGTATGGCTCAGTGGGTTAAGCACTCACTTTGCAGCCCTGGGGACTGAGGATCGAATCCCGGCCCCAGCCCATGCGGACCCATATGCTGAACTGGGGAGCTCCCCCAGTTCAGTTCTCACCGGGGCAAGACCCCGGCCCAGTTCCTGCCCTGTGCAGCCCCACCCACCTGTGAAATGAAATTATGTGTAAAAACCAATGATGTGCAACTATGGAGACTGTTCTAGGTCCTCCCCCTTCTCTCTATCTCTGTCTCTGTATCTCTCTCTATTAAAAACAATTAAAAAAAAGTATACAGGAGGATGTGGCTAGGTTAATTGCAAATACTATGCCATTTTATATAAGGGACTTAAGCATCCTTAGATATTGGTATCTGCAGGGGATCTTGGACCATTCCCCCATGAATACTGAGGGACTTCTTCTCTCTCTCTCTAATATATATATTAGAGATAGAGATAGAGATAGAGATAGATATCTTTCTAGGTATATGTGGGCAATTTGTAAATTCTAAAGCACTATGTGAATATTAGTTGATATTTTCATAACCATCTGAACCTTAATTAGTGGCTGTTTTCAGCTGTAACTACAGCTTTGAATGATGCTTTAGGATTTTCTAAATTCACTTAATGAACTGTTTAGCTAAAATAAAAGTTTTGGATTGTTTTCTGATTAGCATTATGATTTATTTTAAAATTAAATTTCAATAGCATTTGGTTTCTATATTATTTTTCTTATTGTTTAAAGAAACAGAGATAGTGATAGTAAAAATAATGAGAATCATGAATGGTCAGGAGTACTTGGGGAACTAATATCATTTTGGGGAGCTACAGTGAGATTTCTGCTCCACTAAGAGTGAGTTTGTCATTTAGTGATAAATCAATGTGATTATTTAAGAATAAATATGTGGGGAAGCTGGGATGGCTCAGGGGGTTAAGCGCTCGCTTTGAAGGCCCGAGGACCAAGGATTGAATCCCGGCCCCAGCCCTGGCCCATGCGGACCCATATGCTGAACTGGGGTGTGCCCCCAGTTCAGTTCTTGCTGGGGCCTATGTGGGAGGCTCCCCGCCCAGTTCCTGCCCTGCGCAGCCCCGCGCCCACCTGTGGAGTGAAACTATATGGAAAACTAATGCTGTCAACTATGGAGACTGCTCTGGCCACCCCCCCCTCTCTGTCTGTCAAAATCAATAAAATAAATCTTAAAAAAAAAAAAAAAAAAAAAGAGGGGAAGCCGGGATGGCTCAAAGGTTAAGCGCTCACTTTGCAGCGCCGGGGACCAGGGATCGAATCCCGGCTCCGGCCCATGTGGAACCATACGCTGAACTGGGAGCTCCCCCAGTTCAGTTCTCTCTCTGTCTCTGTCTCTGTCTCTGTCTCTGTCTCTCTCTCTCTCTCCCTGTCAATAAATAAATAAATAAATAAAAATATATATTAAAAAAAAAAAAAGAATAAGTATGTAACACTTTATGATTACAAAGTACCCTGCAATTGTTAATTAGCCTATGTCAATGTTTATCTCTATATTTTGTGCAGGATTTCCAGGTCCTGTTGTGGTGACTCGTTCTAACTCTGGTGGCAGTGGCTATTTGTCTGTATGGTGTGGGATCTTCAAAGCGCATTCGACTGTTCAGTTGCACCAGCATTTTCCCAGAGAAAAACTGTAAAACCTTTTGTTCATTTGTTTCAGAACCTCACAGCTCCTAGGACCTAAAAGTTCTTTCTAATAGTGAATATTTTTAGAGTAGTCACTATTTAAGACATTTTGTAATGGTATAATCTTTGCCTTCAAGACTCTTTTATTAGTCATATAAAACCTATATTTAAGAAAAGATCAACATGATATATGGCAGTAGAAAGTAAATATTAAGTAAGTGAGGTGGCAGGTACTGTTAATTGCCTACCCAGTACTCATTTTCATTGTCCCCTGGATAAAGGAACCCTGGTTTTGTTTTAATGATAGTGTGCCCATCTTAGCCAAAAGTTCATGGCAATCATGTTTCCTGATTTCCCAGGTTTTTCTGCAGCACAATGTGATCGTGTTACCCAGTTCTGGCCAATGATAATGGCTCTAGTTCTGTATTACTGCTTAATAAATCATGCCAAAATGTAGTGACTTAAAATAATGATCATTTATTATTTCTCATCTGGGTCAGGAATTCAGATAAAGCCTGTGGACAGTTTTTTCTGCTCCATGATGTCTGAGGCCTCAGCTAGAGGACTTCATAGATTGGGGGCTGGAATTGTATGAATGCTCGTTCATGTTGTTTGGTAGTTAAAGCTTTTGTCTACTGGGGGCCTAGCTAGAACATTCACTCATGGTCTCCACAGGGTCACTAGGTTCTGAGAGAGAGAGGGGGAGAGAGAGAGAGAGAGACCCAGATGGAAGCTGTATTCTTTTTGTGGTCCTGCCTCTGAAATCAGAGAGCATTACTTCTGCTGTACTCTGTTGATTGAGACTGTCACAAGTACCCTCCCAGATTTAAAGGGACAGAACATGATCTCTCAGTTAAAGAAGTATCTGTCACATTGTAAAAAGAACATATGGGATGGGATAAATATGTTAGTGTAGCCATATTTGCAAAATATTGTTTGCCACAACATTTAAGGGAAGGCTTATTAGTAAGGAGGGGGAAGCTCCTAAGAAAGCTTTTACTTTCCAGATAAAAGGGAAGTGATATTTCTGGCATGGTCCTTTGTTGTTTATTCCTTTCTGCCTTGAAGGAGCAGCAACTACCTTGTGCCCATGATGTTTTAAACCAATATGCCGAGGATGTTGACATCATTGGATGTCAGCCCTGCAGTCTCTGCTTCCAGACTTTTTCTTCTCTGAGGCAAATAAATGCCTGTTTGTTTAAATTACTATAGTAAGATTTTCAGTTTTTTATGACCAATCATAATGACCAAGTCTCATGGTTGTCAACCTTGAGCTTTTAAGAACCATCTGGAGGGCTTCTTAGGGCTGACTTAAAGGAAGAGGTGGAAATTGGGATAGGTATGTAAGATTTTGACAGGGTGAGGGAAGCAACTCAAGTATTACAAATGGTATGAACAAATACATGAAAGCAGAAAAAGTGTAGTGCTTTCTTTCTTTTCTTTTCTTTTCTTTTTCTTTTTGGACTTCTGAAGACTTGTATTCTTTGACCAACATTTCCTGTTTTGCACATCCTACCCCTACTAACCACCATTCAACTCTGTGTTTTTACGAGGTTGACTTTTTTTTTTTAGAGTCCACATATACCGGTAAGTGAGGTCATTGTCTTTATGTTTGACTCATTTCACTTAGCATACTGTCTTCCAGGTTCATCCATGTTGTCACAAATGACAAAATTTCCTTCTCTCTTATGGCTAAATAATATTCCAGGGTATGTGTGTATGTGTGACATCTTTATCCATTTATTGGTTGATAGACACTTAGGTTGTTTCTATATCTTGGCTACATAAATAACAATACCCTTTACATTTTTACGTTTTGATAAATTTATATAGTGCCAGATTTGTACAGTGACTTGAATTAGCTCCCAATTAGAATTCAAGTTGAAATGCATAGATCTGTAAGTGAAGATAGTCTTGTATACTAATTTATATTATACATTATAGACTTGATTTTGAAATAATAATTCTTTTACAATGTTAGTACTGAATAAAAGAATCCTTTATGATATAGTAATCCCCATCTATAAAATGATCACATTCCTTTAGGATTACTAGTTTAAACAAAAAAATCTCATCTGTTAATGAATTATGACTGAGATGTTTGCCAAGGTTTTTCCTAGGAGCAATTGTTGTGCATGCTTTGAGCCCATATAACTCAACAGAAAGCTTGCTTCTTACCAAGAATATTACATTTCCCAAGTCTCAGAGTTCCGTGAGGTAGAGCAACATTAAGGATCAGATCACACAGCCCACATTTTAATATCGCTTTCAGGGATCTCTGATGCAATGTATGTGACCCTTATTTTTGTTTAAACTAAATAGTAAATGTTTGGCATTGGTGACATATGACTAAGTCTTTTATAGACATTTTTCTCCACAAGTTGTTACTCTGTGAGGGAAGTACCGGTATATGTGTGTGTTTTAAAAGCTTTCTTTAGGTATAATTTATGTACCTTAAAATTTAACCTAAGAGGAAGCATGCAAACATTGATAGATTCAAGACCAAATTTCACATTTCTTTTTTTTTTTTTTGGTTTCATTTATTTATTTATATATTCCACAAAATGAATATTATTTTTTACTTCACTGCTAGGCTACTAAATCTATTGTGACTATTACTATTCTTATGCATTAATTTTACAAAGTCTAAAATAATTAACTTGTCATTTTAGATTAATAAGAGTATTTTGAAATTATTTTTATAGCTATACTCTAATATGAATAATAAATGAAGGAGCTTAGAAACCCATTTTACAGAATACATAAAGATTTTAAATATGCCCCAATACAATAGGATTTCTAAAAGCAGAAAAAGTTGATGCAGTGGATTTAGAACCAAATGGTAGTGTTGGTGGGATGAGGGAGGAAAATACTGATATTGGTTGTTGTTTTTAGTCTAGTAAGCATCAGTTTCTCTTTCTTTCGTCTTAATGGGCCCATGATCTTTTTTTGTCTTCAGGATCCCTCTACTTTTATGTAACCAATAATCATCAGGAAAGCTGATCCCACACTCAGTTCCTGGGTAGGCCTTGTTAGTCCAAGAGTTACCCACTCTCTCTTACCAGTCATGGTTCAGGGATGAGCATATGATCTAATTCTGACAAATAAGATACAAAGAAAGTCTTAAGTTTCTGAGAATGTTCTTCCTTGTTCTTATAAGAGATCCACAGGAAGCCACTTGTATCTTGTGCAGGACATGATCAAGGAAGCATGGAGCCCTGATTGGTATTATCAATCATACCATATCCAAGAAGGTGGAGCCAACCTTAGGAGGAAGCTGACATTTTGGATGGTAGACTAGAGAGCTAGAAAAGCTGTGGGTCCTTCACAACATTTTTTAACAGTATTATCACTGAGTTTCCAGATGTATATTTCCTTCTGGTTTAAGTCCTTGGTATTGAAACTATGGTCCATCGACTAACAGCATCAGCATCACCAGTGAGCCTATTGGAAATAAAGAATTTCTGGCTCAACTCTAGTCCTTATCCAATCAGAATCGTCATTTCACTAGGATCCCCAGATGATTTATAAGCACACAAAGGCTACAGAAGTATTATTTTTAAACCACTTTGAACTAGGTTTTTATTTAGTTTCAAATGAAAGTATTCTAATATGACATCCTAGAGTTTTTTTTCCCCAAGGAGTTACAACTTCCTCCAAATATGCCATATAGAAATAATGGGGGGAGACACCATTTCTGATTATAATTGAAACAGCATTTATTGGATCATGGTAGAGTTTAAAAAATTCTCGTCACACTTTGATTGATGTATGGAAATTTTTTTTTTTTTTTTTTGGTTGCTTTATATAGTTATTTTTAGATGAAACCTAAAACTATAGTCCTTACTGTAATATTTGTACTCAAAAAGACCCTCATGTTATTTTTGGCAAGTCAGGAGATTTGAGCATAGCAGGGCTGGCTGAAAGCCAGCTTTGAGAGTTGCATTTTACCTCCCTTAGGATTAGTCCTTTCCATTCTCTCCTCAGCTTCATTCCTATTTCAACCAGATAGAGTTTTGTACTGTACTTCTATTCCAGAACCATTAACCTCAGGGGAGTGACTCTTGTAAACTGCTGCCTTTTATGCCAGATGTGTGTTTTGGTTACATGAATAGAGAAAACAGTTTTGTTTCCCTGCTGTAAATTATAAATTATCTGTGTATATGAGGGTTAAAGAATGCATGAGTAGATTAAACTTAGTAGCAATCTAGGAATTGTAGTTGAGAGTTTTTTCCCAGTTATTATGCAAAGTTAGAGATGCAACATTCCACAAAAGCAAAACATACTGTAAAATTCTTGTTTGCTCATTTTCTAAAGAACTTCATGAGCCTGTAGCAGTATAAATTGGATGATTGGATTTACAAAGTAAATGATTATTTCTATAATTAGTTGGTAGTGAACTGTGTCTGTGGTATTACAGTGAGAATTACCAAAGATCTGTATTCACTCTGAAGGACCAGAGTACTTTTAAGGGAAATACAACTATGCTGATTGAATTTATTAGTTATTTGTTGAGTTTTTACTATGTGCTAAGCATTATGCTAGTTACTATGAAAATTTATTTCTGATCCTAAAAAGTAGATTATTTAATCCCCATTTACACATGATACAATTGAGGATAGAGAGATTAAGTAATCCTCCCAAGATCATATTGTTAGAGCCCAGGATTGGTGCTCTCAGGCCCATGTGGGCCCTCAAGGAGTTTAGTTTCAACTGAGTGGGAGACTAACATGTAAACAGCTTACTGTAATGTGAAATGAAGTAAAATATAAAAACGAAGTAAACTTAAAAAAATAGAGATCCAAACAGCATTTAATGAGGACGTAGAGGAAGAGGAAATTCTTTTTTTTTTTTTAAAAGATTCATTGTTTTTGACAGACAGAGAGAGGCAGAGACAGAGAGAAGGGAGAGAGCCCAGAGCAGTCTCCATAGTTGCACATCATTAGTTTTTGATTTGGTTTTGTTCCACACAGGTGAACAAGGGCCACACAGGGCGGGAACTGGGCTGGGGGCCTCCTGCATGGGAAGCAAGTCCCAGTTCAGCATATGGGTCCACATGGGGTGGGGCTGGGATTTGATCCTTGGTCCCTGGGGCTGCAAAGTGAGCGTTTAACCTGCTGAGCCATCCTGGCTTCCCCTGGAAATTAATTCTAACCAGGAAGATCAGGAAAAAATAATTCATCTTCCTTCCTATTTCTCTAGTCCCTTATTAGGCTTCCTGACTTCTGTCTCATTCTCTTAATAATATCACCATTTATTTTAATAATCAAGACTCAGAACCTTTGATGTTTTAATTTTCTTCATGTTCTCCCATTTCATCAAGCTGTAAAGCCTGTTAGTTCTTAATAGTTTCTTACTGTCTCCTACTGTCCATTCTCACTGCTCTAATTCTAGTTTTCTCTATCACTATGCCATCTAGGCAGTAGTTATCAACCTTTAGTGCACCCAAGATTCATCTAAGAGTTACTTATTTTTATTGTTTTTGACAGGAAGACAGAGAGAGAGAGAGAGAGAGAGAGAGAGAGAGAGAGAGAGAGACAGAAGGGGGAGAGCCCAGAGTAGTAGCCATTGTTGTACATCATCAGTTTTTTGACATAATTTTATTCCACATAGGTGGGTGGGGGGTTGTGCATTGCGGGAACTGAGTTGGGGGGCCTCCCGCTTGGGAGGCACACCCCCACAAGCTGGGGGCCGAACTGGGGGCCTCCCCCATGGTAAGCTTGCCCCAGTGAGAACTGAACTGGGGCCACACCCCAGTTCAGCATATGGGTCTGCAGGGGCTGGGATTTGATCCTTGGACCCCGGGGCTGCAAGACAAGTGCTTAAGCCACTGAGCCATCCTGACAACCCATTAAGATTCATCTAATGGTGCTTTGTTAATGTACAGAGATTTGATTCGTTAGTTTAAGGTCACAGATGATTCTGATGCACATTAAAGTTGAGAACCATGTATCTAGGGCAGTCCTCAAAATTTGATCTGGGGACTCCTGGGTGGTAGGGGGAGTCCCTAGGAGTGTGCAAAGTCAACTATCTTTACAGTTATACTAAGATGTTATTTACCTTTTTTACTGTGTTGACATTTGCAGTAATGGAAAAAAAAAAGATGATGGTGAAAGGTGTAGTGTTTTACGCAAATGAAGGCTGTGGAACCAAACTATATTAGTAACCAGTATGTTCTTCATTGCCACATTCTTATGGGGAAAAAAATCTAGTTTTGCTTAAGAATGTTCTTCATGAATCAGTAAAAATGATTAATTTCATTAAATCTTGCCCCTAGAGGACCTGTGTTGTTATTCTGATGATGTAGTAAATACCCCTAAGGTACTTGTGTGTTCTGAAGTATGGTGGTTATCTCAAGGACTAGCACTTTTGTTGTTGTTTGAATTATGAGGTAAGCTAGCTGTTTTTTTATGGAACACTATTTTTATTTGAAGTAAAAATGACTGATAGAACAACTATGGTTATTCAGGCTTTGATATTTGGCAGAAATTTTCCCCCAAATGAGCAAAGATAAAATTTTAGCTTTCAAGCAAAAATGAAAATGTGGAAAACTTTCTAATACTTGACTTTTTTGGTGAGATTGAGGATGTTTGAAATGTGTTAACATTGGGAAGATTTTAATGTAACAGAGCACAAAAAGTTCACTGATAAAGCTTCAGAGTCCAAGCTGCAGCTTAATCTTTAAAAAATAACTATGTGAGTTTAGGTACATTCTCAAGGAAGAATGTCTAGTTACCTGAAAAAGCCATTGAACCACTTCTTTTTCCAGCTACATATCTGAGGCCAGATTATCTTCAGATACTTACTTTTAACATAGATTATAAAAGTAGATCTGAGAAACTAGCTGTCTTGTATTGTGATTTTCAGACATACAAAACAGTGCCATTCTTTTTATTATTTTTGTTTTTGAAAATACAGTTATTCATAAAAATATGTTAAGTTAAAATAAAATGCATTTATTATTGTTAACTTCAATAGATAAGTATGGAAGCACTTAATTAGTTTTAATTGCTAATATGGCAAATGTGGATGAAAACGGGGCTCTGTGTAAGTCCTTGGGGTTCACTCTGATTAGACTAACCTGGCCATATGCCCACTGTGCCTGGAGGGCTTGTTGCTCCTGCTGGACCTGGTTGGCATACTCTACTCCTGTTGTTAGGGATACAGCCCCTGCCAAAACACAGGGACTGCGAGTCTGGAGGGGTAGTTTTTCAAAAGGAATGTGGTATATTTACCTGAAGAAGGGGGATTAGATACCAGTCAGGCAAAACTAGCAACTGTTTGCTGCAATACCTGAGTTAGGTTTATTGGATAGACTTGAGTTTAATAGTGAGTAAAAAATGTTGGTACTGTGGAGAAAGGAAAGGGTCTGAATGAATTCTTTGGGGATAGACTCCTTACTGCTTGCTTTATCCCCTGCTTTGGCAATAGCGTATTATTTTTTTCAGAATTGATTCCTCTAGCTTTATGGACTCCTATCATCCTTGCTGTGGGGGAAATGACATCAGGGAAGGAGAGAGTGTGAAGGAAAATAAGCATAAGGGTCCTGTTTTCCTGCAGCTTTAGACTTGCCTACCAGACCTAGTGCTAAAGACACATAGCAAACCTCATCCCAGCTTTCCTCTTGACTATAGGGGGTGGAATTTGTCATTCTCACATAATATATAGATTACCAGGGGTGCCAAAAAATGTATATGCATTTTAAGAGATGTTATCTATGTATTTTTGAAATGGAATTGAACAAATATGTAGTATGATGTTCGCTTAAAAGATGGTGTTAATAAAATGAATATTAGTGTCACCCTGTGACAGCCAGGATAGTCAAAGAAATTCTAGGAGCACAAGACTATTTTGAAGGGGCATTTGAAATTTGAGAATGTTGTGAAAGTACGGTGACAGTGGAGGTATGAGTATGCAACAGAACCTCCAATACACCTAACAATTGCACATATTAGTGATAAGTTTGAGACCATGATAAAATGAAATGTATCACTGCTATGTGCAGTGATACAAGTGGACACTTTGGTCAGTGTTGCTCAAGCAATAGTTCACTGTAATCAGAAGTATCTGGATGCTGATACTAATCATTTTGAGCACCTCTTGTAATTGCAGAAGTCAAATGTGACTTGTATTCATCTTTTGTTATCAGTATATATTGAGTATTACAATTTTAATATAGTCTTTTCCTTTCTTAAAATATGTATACATTTTTTGGTACCCTCTATATTTATCAAATTACATACATGTACCACAGGAGTTTGATTCTCTCTGTTAGTATTGTCTAAAATTACAACATGTAAAAAGTCTTTATCCTTATTTTTTAAGCTTGCTAATATAAAAATAATATTTTATTTTGGAGCCTGAAGCTTTTTTTTTTTTCCCCTCTAACTCTTATTTAAGGAAGATATGTAGTTTAGACATTTAAATAGGGATAGAGGTAGTAACCTAAAACTTTTCAATAGTGCAGTGAAAATACATAATAGTATGTGCTTAAAGTAAATTTTTGGAATAAAGCTTGGAAAATTCTGGATAGAGTCACATATCATGTACCTCAAAGGCATGGCTTGCTAAGTAAAAGTGGAGGAAGCAGCACATATCCTAAATAAGGTGACCAGACGTCCCGCTTTTGGTGGACAGTCCCGATTTTTAACAATTTGTCCCGCGTCCTGCGGCATTTTAAAAAAGTCCCGATTTCTGGAAAGAATCCATGACAAGCTAGGGAATGGTGGGAGATAGACCAAATTTTTAATCAAGAACCCCCTCCCCCTCGGTCAATGGTGTCCCGCTTTACCAATGTTAAAATCTGGTCACCTTACCTAATAGGGGTCAGAGATTCTTACTTAAAAGTTTCTCTGGCAACATTGTTCCCATCTTGGTAGCTGAAGAGCACAAGGAAATTTCCAGTTTTGCTTAATTTGCTGGTTTTTGTGTTGAATTAAATGCCATCACATTTCGTAGCCTGTCAGATTTACATATACACTTTTACTTTGAATTTATACACAGGAATGAATTTTATCTGTATTAGAAATATAAGACTTCCCATCCCCAAACCCCCAAGAAAACTTGGAAGTCTATTGAGAATTCACCTCATTTTAATCATAGACAGCCTAAGGTAGACATGTGGACTTTGACCCCAGGACAACAGAGGTTCTAACCTGGTTTATGTTTTGGATGTGTGTCCTTAGATAAGTTAATCTATGTAGGCCTCACTTTTCTCATATATCAAATAGTCATTCATTCTTTTAGCTGTTGGGGATACATCAGTGAAGAAAACAATGATCCCTTTCTTTGTGTAGCTTGCATTCTAAAGGGGAGAAGTGGTAAACAAATTGTATGTTAAAGATAGCATTGCTGTAAGAAAAATAAAACCAGAGCAGTGTTTTATTTCAAGGAGATATGGAGTAGGGAGGAGAACAGGTGCTGCTGAGTTAGGGTAGTCAGGATTGGCATCACTGAGAAAGTGACATTTCAACAAAGGTCTGAATGAGGTTTTCAAAGGCTCACTCTGGCTGCAGTCTTGAGTATAGACTTTATGTGGTTGGTTACCAATACAAGCAGAGATAGTTGTTAGGAGGCTTTCATAGTTAATCTAGGCAAGAGATGATGATGATTTAAAGTAGTGGCACCGCAGATGGCAAGGAATAGTTGAATTCTGTATACATTTTGGAGGTTCACCCAAGGAGGATGTTCTGATGGTTTGGATATGTTGTGTGAAACAATAAGAGGGGCTAAAGCTTTGGGCTTGTGGAACTGGATGGATGGAATTGTCATGAACTGTCAAGAGAAAGCTTGTGGGTCAAGCGAGTTTTAGGGGGAAGATCAGGAATTCAGTCCTGTATATGATGAGGGTTGTCTGGAAAGTATCCAGCCATGTACAATGATATGAAAATTAGAGGCATTTATGGTTGGATTTTTTCTGCACTTGATCTTAGCCAAAAGGCCGAGAAGTGATTGGATTTTTTCTGGACAGCCCTTGTATATTGAGTTTGAGATATGTTGGGCACCTACATAGGGATAATGACATTTATCCATAGGTTGGTTTTGATGATTAAATATGGTGGGTGTAAATTACTTAGCATAAGCACCTAACATAATAGGCTCTGTGAGACTAGAGAATATATTGCTACGTGAAAAAGAATAACAGGTTGCAAAAGAAATATTCAGGGAAAAGGAGCTTACAAAATATAATAGTAAAACTTTAACAAATAATACGCTGAAGATTGAAGAAATCTTCCAGAAAATAAAATAAAATAAAATAAAATAAAGAGATGCAAAAATATTAAAGAAATATTAAAAATAATAGAGAATCCAAGTAGAAGGTCAAATTCTTTTCTAACAGGACTTTCAAGAAAGACTGATCTAAAAAAATGGAAGGGAAGAAATTACAATGAAACAATACAAGAAAAATTTCCAGAACTGAAGGACATGGGTTTCTAAATTGAAAGTGCTAACCACTATGAATGGGGGGACGAAAAAAAAAAGAAAAAAAAAAAAGAAAAAGTATATTACCAGGACATTTCAGAGCACCAGAACATAAAAACAAGTCACAAAGAAAAGAATGAGCATTAGCAGTGTCAAACTTTTCAAAAGGAGCACTGGAAGCTAGTAGACAATGGAGCAATGCCTTCAAAGTTCTGAGGGGCAAGTTATCACAAACATAGATTTCTATGTTCAGCCAAATAGTCAATTAGGAGGCTAGAATAAAGGTATTTTCCACCATACAAGTTTTCAAAAAATTTATCTTTTATACGTCCTTTCTCAGGAAGCTGTTGAGGGATCAAAAGACAGGTAAGACATGTAAGAGACATGAAAGAAAAAGAAGACCTGACACCCGGTAAAACAGGGTATAATGCTGGAGAGAGCTAAAGGGAAATTCCTACAATTATAGTGAAAAAAGTCCAGGATGACAGCTGACAGCAGGTCTAGAGACGACCAGTACAGACCGGAGCAGGAGGATGTCAGTTTTGTGGGAGAGGTCTCTAAGAAGCACATTGAATTGAGACATGATGTGTCTGACCATTCTGAAAGCGTTTCATAGTTTTTTCCTGAAAGTTAGGGAACAAACTCTTCCTAACTTAAAGGAGCTTGCACTGTGGTAGGGGTTACACACAAGTAAACAGGCAATTACAGTATCCTGTCAAGGTTTGTAAAGTTTAGTACTCTGCTCTCACACCACCCATAGTTGGAATGGAGGCTTTGTATTTAGCTTCTTGAGCATCTGTAATTGAACTGGCAAACCAACAGCTTAGGGCTATTAGATTAGCCAAGGAACAGTGCCACACTCTGGACAAGAAGGGATTCTTTCTTTTTTAGGTAATGTGCAGGGGGAAATCATTGTTAATTATTAGTTGAGAGAATTGAAAGTTGATACATATATTTATAAACATTTATCTGTGTTAATTTTAATTTTTAAAAAAAATTTATTCTTTAGGAGAAGGTGAGAAAGAAAGAGAGAGAGAGAGAGAGAGAGTGAGAGAGAGAAGTGGGGAGGGCCCAGAGCAGTCGCCATAGTTGTAATCATTAGTTGTGACATGGTTTCATTCCACACAGGTGGATGTGGGGCCATGCAGGGCAGGAACTGAGCTGTGACCTTCTGAAGGGAAGGTGAGAACCTTTGCCACTGAGCCATCTTGGCAGTTACCAGTTGCGCTGCAGTTCAGCATATGGATTTGCATGGGCCAGGGCTGGGATTCGATCCCTGGACCTCATGGTTGCCAAGGCAAGCGCTCAAGCTCTTGAGCTATGCTGGCATCCCCTGTTTTTATTTTTGTATGTATGTTACTATCATGTTTATAAGAACACCTTGTGTTTCAAATTATTGTGCAGTAATGCAAGGGAAAAACTTTTAGTTGTTAATTTTAGGTATAGAAAGCAACTACATTTCCTGTATAATAATTTATTTTATCCTCCCAAGATGACTTATACCCCATTGACTTAGGCCAATAAAGTAATGTTCTCCCAATAAAATACTGGATTTTTTTCTTACGGAATTCTTCACTGTGAAGTTATTGTGTAGTTGGAGGTTGATTAAAAGCAAATTCAAATTTCACTGTTTAAAGAATGTTGCCTAATTAATTATAAAAATATTTAATCTAAACCTTGCATTTTTTATTTTTATACTTTGTCTATAATATAAAAGGTAGTAGTTTTATGTCACATCAGTATTTCTCTTATATAAAAATAAAATTATATTTATATCTCATTCAGTTTGTCACTGGGTCAGTTAATGGATACATAGATAAGTGGAATTAGTATATAAAGAAAAAACTACAAGGGGATAAAAAGATAATATAAAAAAGATTATTAATTTATTAATATTGAGTAAGACTTTATTGTGGCTAAATTCCTATACGGTCATCCAGTAGTCTTGGAATCAAAGCTCATCCATTCAACAAACATTGATATGTAAGCCATTTCAGGCTCTTTGTTAGGTCCTAGACAAACAGGACAAGTTAGGACAATCATTTCTGCCCTCTAATAATTCTTTTTTTAAGATTTATTTTTATTGTTTTTGACAGAGAGAGAGAGAGAGAGAGAGAGAGATAGAGAGAGAGAGAGAGAGAGATACAGAGACAGAGAGAAGGGAGAGGGCCCAGAACAGTCTCCATAGTTGTACATCATTGGCTTTTCCACATAGTTTCGTTCCACAGGTGGGCACGGAGCTGCGCAGGGCAGGAACTGGGCCAGGGTCTCACCCTGGTGAGAAGCGAACTAGGGGAACTCCCCAGTTCAGCATATGGGTCCACACAGAACGGGGCTGGGATTCGATCCTCTGTCCCTGGGGCTGCAAAGTGAGCACTTAACCCACTGAGCCATCCCGGCTTCCCCCTCTAATAATTCTTATTCCAAAAGAAAGACATTTGACATATAAACAAGTAAATGTAATAAATAGAGGGTTAAAAGTGCTATAGGTAATACTTACCAAATGAACAAAAAGAGCTCATTCTTAAAAAAGTGTGTATTAAAGAGACAGACATGGAGATGTAATACCATTTGTGGAAATGGTAAACTTTCTTTTTGTTGGGAGCATAGAGTCCAGGCATGCTATACTCAGGACTTTAATCAGTTCCTTATAAATAGCATTTCTCACATTTGTCTGATTATAAGAATCACTTAGAAAATTAAAACAAAACAACCAAATTTCTAAACTTTACCACAAACTGGCAATCCTCAGAGGAGGGCTGAGAATTTGTGTTTTTAACAAGTGCTTTGGTAGTTCTTATTGCACTAATTTATTGAGCAATTTATTAGACTATAAGCAAGTATGTTTCCAAAATTTTCTAGTCTATGTGAGATTTCAAGCAAGAACACATTCCACAACTTTGTGTGTGTGTGCAAGTACGCACATGCGCATATATATTTTGTAATTAAAACAGTAGGTCAACATAAAACTTTGGGTAAATGCAGACTAGAGCTCTGAATCAGGCTGTTTGTGGTCCAGCTCAGAGATACTGTGTCCTTTCTGCCTTTTCAAGATCCAGATTCTCTTTCTTGGCAAGGGTCTGGGAATAGGGGAATTAGAGCTCTTCAGAGTGGTTACTTGAGGGCAATGTTCTAAATCTTCTAGTTCTCCCAGATACTGGTGTCTTCCACCAATGTGGTGATCTTAGTATAGATGATTATTTCTTTAAGGTATTGTCCAACTTCATACAGATCCCATTTTTTTTCAGCGAGGACCCCCACAGACAAGGGTAACTAACTATGGCTTTCCCCACCGGTCACTCACTCTTAGTGGTCCATTCTTCATAGGGTGGGCATCCCCATTTCCCATCCTTTTATTTCATGCTTTTTTCACTTGGGGGCATTGGAACTGGAAAAGCCATCTTATGTGCCTTCCAAAGAATCCATTAATGTTGCTTAATTAACTTACAGGCTTTCCAGATTTATTATCTGGTACTTTCTGGATAAAGGGAGCTTAGGCCACTAGGTGGTGCTTTATAATTAGAAAATGCAAGCGCTTTATTGCTACCACTAGGATCAATCTAGCAAAGCAATGCCATTGAGAACGTCTGGTGGCAGTCCTAAAACACAGGTTTCAAATAAGAGAGAGAGAAAGAGATAAAGATAAAAAGAAAAAAGAAGTAGGAGGGAGAGAAAAGGAGAAGGGAAACAGGTATATTGTGAAGGAAGTAGTAAAATGCCATCAATAATTACTTGAAGAAAGTGGTCCCTATGGCATACGTTGCTGGTTTGTTTCTTTGGTTATTCAGTTATTTGACATATATTTAATGAGAGGGAATTAGGCTGAGGCTACCATGGTGAACAAGGTGTTCTTCCAACCTATGAGAGTTTATAGGTAAAGGGAGCTTAAAATATTTGAACTTAAAACCCTGACCCCCTTCTTTGTAGACTATATTAAATAATATGGAAAAGAATACTTTTAATTTTAGTTTTGATTGTTTTATATCCTCTATTTCATTCTCCTACCAGAGAGAACCTTTTCTGGAATTAAAAAAAAGGTATTCTTATTAACATAAAAATGAGCTCCTCAAGGGCTAGTTATTCAAGAATCCGGAGCATGTGGTTCATAACTAGGCTCTTATTAGTGAGGAGTTTGGGGCTCCTTAAATGTGTCCAATGAATGACAGGATCACGTGGGGACCTTAGCAAGTCATCTCCTGATTAGAGTCGACCGCCTTCCTGGTTCTTTGTAGAATTCAGGCTTCTGACTTTGAAAACTTTACTGACAGTGCCATATGCCCTCACTGACCATAGTGTACCACTATCATTGCCTGTTTACAAGGCTGTCTGTGTTTCTCCACAACAGTGAATTCTTTTACGGTAGAGTCTGTGTCTGATTTAATTTATTTATGTAATCCCAGTGTTCAGCGGGTGTGAGTGCTCAATAAATTTTGGTTGAAAGAATGAATGTCTTATTAGTTATGGTGTACTTGATATGAGGTAGGTTTGTGTAGCAATCCTTTCTGAGAGAGTTAATTTTTGGATATATCAGAAAGACCTTCCTTTAACACTTTTCACATATATGAGCATATGCAGAAAATTACCTTGATATGTAAGGTAAAGTGCACTTTCAAAGATAACCATAAGATACACTAGCCATAAGATAGAGATTAATTTATAATGCCAATTCTGTAAATATAACTGTTCAATTTTAATGTGAATTCTGTTGCTTTGCCTTGGATAAATAGCCCAGTTATAGTTTTGTTATTTTTAAAATAACAGGGATTGATGGTACCTATTATTTACAACTTTAGGCTCTAGGGCCCAATGAGGACTTTATCTTACAAAGATGAGCATTGGAACTAAGTCAGTATTGAGTAGAGGATTAAAAGCTGGGAAGAGAAGGATTTCACTGCAAGTGAATTCTACTGCACTAGTGTCAGTAGATCAACATCTATTTATTGAATGCCAGAGCTTTTATATTTAAGAATATATATTAGAAAGTAGATGTATCATTATAGACCTCAAAATGCTTGCTATTTTGTAAAGAACACATTACAAAAAACCTTCAAATAACAGACATGTTTTTTAACAGCTTTGTTGAGCTACAATTCACCCTTTTAAAGTATATAATTAAGTAGTTTTTTTTAGTGCATTCACAGATTTGTGTAACTGTCATCACTCTCTAATCCCAAAACATTTTAATCACCCCCCTCAATAAAAACTTTGTACCTAATAACAGTCAGTCTTCATTTCTACCTCCCCCTAGTCCCTGGCAACTAGTATTTTTTTTTCTCTATAGATTTGCCTATGCTGTAAATTTTATAAAAATGGAATCATACTATATGTGGTCTTCATGATTGGGTTCTTTCATTTAGCATAATGTTTTCAAAGTTTATCCATGTTGTAGCATTTTATCAGCACTTTGTTTCTTTTCATTGCCAAATAATACACCATTGTATTGATATACCTCATTTTGTTTATTCATTCTTCAGTTGATCATTTATTTGTTTCTACTTTTTTGGCTATTATGAATAATGCAGTTATGAGCATCTATGTACAGGTTTTTATGTGCACATGTTTACATTTCTCTTGATTATAGACTTGGAATTGGAATTACTGGTTCATATGGTAACTGTGTTTAACATTTTGAGGAGCTACCAAAGTTTTCCAAAATGGCTTTCCCATTTTACAATCCCATCAGCAATGAATGAGGGTTGCAATTTCTCCACATCCTTGCCAATACTTGTCTTTGCTTGTTTTAATGACAGTCATCCTGGTAGTGAGTATGAAGTAGTATCTCATTGTGGTTTGATTCACATTTCCCTAAAGGCTGATGATATTGAGAATCTTTTCATGTGCTCATCGATCATTTGTGTATATTCTTTGGAGAAAGGTCTATTGAAGTCCTTTGAACATTTTAAATAAGATTGTTTATCTTTTTATTATTTATTTGCAAAAGCTCATTATAAATTCTGGATATAGGGAAAGCTGGGATGGCTCAATGGATTAAGTGCTCGCTTTGCAGCCCTGGGGACTGAGGATCAAATCCTGGCGCTGGTCCGTGTGGACCATATGCTGAACTGGGGTGTGCTTGCCATGTGGGAGGCCCCCAGTTCAGTTCTTGCCCCCCAATTCAGCCCCTGGCTTAAGGGGGCGAGCCTCCCATGAGGGAGGCCCTCTGCCCAGTTCCTGCCCTGTGCAGCCCCACCCACCTGTGTGGGATGAAACCATGTTAAAAACTGATGATGTGCAACTATGGTGACTGTTTTGGGCCCTCCCCTTCTCTCTGTCTCTGTCAAAAATAATAAAATAAATCCTTAAAAAAATAAATTCTGGATATGTCTTTTATCAGATACCGGTATTTGATTTTCAGATATTTTCTCCCATTCTTTTTTTTTACTTTCTTGCTTCTTTAAAGCATAAGTATATTCATATAAATGCAGTACTTACAACATAATGAAATGAGGTGGTTTGGATTTATTGCTGTGAGTATGCTTGGTTGTATCAGGTGGTTGCCATGAAGGGGATGAACAGTTTATTGATACTCAAAGCTGTTCCCTAAATCAAGATGGAATGCAATTATAGGAAGCCAAAAAAGAGCTAAACTATTAAGAGTAAAACATAATGTTCTCGATGATATAACACACCTTCTTCATACTTTCTTTGTGTTATCCTGGTTATAAACTAGAAGAGAAATACTAGGGGTTTGGATAGTGAGAAAATAATAGTTTCCTTTTTTTTGTGGCTCAGGCAAGATATATACTCCTTTTTTTTTTTTTTAAAGATTTATTTTTATTGTTTTTGACACAGAGAGAGATACAGAGACAGAGACAAAGAGAAGCGGGAGGGCCCAGAACAGTCTCCATAGTTGCACATCATAGGTTTTTCGGTAGTTTCATTACACAGGTGGGCGCAGGACTGCACAGGGCAGGAACTGGGCTGGAGTCTTGCCCTGGTGAGAACTGAACTGGGGACACTCCCCAGTTCAGCATATGGGTCCACACGGGCTGGGGCCAGGATTTTATCCTCAGTCCCTGGGGCTGCAAAGTGAGCGCTTAATCCACTGAGACATCCCAGCTTCCCCCAAGATATATACTCTTACAGATATACGAGGGCTATACAGAAAAAATCCAGCTATTGTCAACATAATGAGAGTGGTTACATGGCTGAATGCTTTCTGGACAGTGCTTGTATAGTTAAAAATAAAACAAAAAGCAATAAAGGACCAACTGGTTTCAACAAGGATGACATTAGTTCTACTTTTCTCATAACCATCAGAGAAATGACCTCACGATTGATCAACATCATAGTATTATACAAGCTGTTATCTTTCTTTGACTTTAGGTATAGTCACAGTAACCCTTTGGATGAAAAACTTGTATTTAGATGGTGGAGAGGTGATAGGTGAGGAAAATGGAGTCTGTCTTTGTCACAGCCTGAGTGGAAATGTTTCTCTACTAGTAACTGAACAGGTGGATGGACTACTTTGATGATTGTGGAGTGACACACTGAGATGGTTATGACCACTTGCCCATCTTTTTGACCAGTCTGAATAGTCCAATCAAGAGCATTTTTAGTCCCTTTACCACATCTTGAGCATGATATCCAAGTGCAGTGGGAATAGTGGAGGTATTTTTAAAGTTGAACAAGATAAATTAAGAAATGGTTATATCTGGCAAATGATAGGCATGAATGGGTGATTTTTGTTTCTTTTTGCATTAACAGTTTGAAATAGAGCACGCAAAACCTTCTTAAGGTTCTTTCCTAGAATGGCCTATCAAAATCAATATGGATTCTTTTTTTTTTTTTTAAAGATTTATTTTTATTGTTTTTGACAGAGAGATACAAAGACAGAGAGAAGTGGGAGGGCCCAGAACAGTCTCCATAGTTGCACATCATCGGTTTTTCCACATAGTTTCATTCCACAGGTGGGAGTGGGGCTGCATGGGGCAGGAACTGGGCCGGGGTCTCACCCTGGTGAGAACTGAACTGTGGGAGCTCCCCAGTTCAGTATATGGGTCCACACGGGCCGGGGCCGGGATTCAATCCTTGGTCCCCAGGGCTGCAAAGTGAGCGCTTAACCCACTGAGCCATCCCGGCTTCCCAATATGGATTCTTGACCAAGACTTCTTAGCTGTATTATGTGAAGAAATGTGGATTTTGTAATGTAGCCTGGCGTGTGCTGTATGCTTTCAAATGTTTTTAATTTTAATTTTTTTACAATATAAAAACTAATTCAAGATTATAGATAGCATTTATTTATGTGAACAATTCCATAAATGTCGCTTTCTGAAGTGTAACTGTTAGCTCTTTTGCTATAAAATGCAGTTGTCTCTCAAGGAAGATTCCTAGGTTGATTTCTTATGTGTGATTTAAATTCTTCAGGCACATTTCCTCCTGACTCTTTTTAACACTCTGAAACATAATTTGGATCTTAATTTTAATCTTAATCTTAACCTTGTGCTTTGATCAGAATGAAGAGATGAATCAGAGAGATTACCTAACACTAGTACTCTTGGGGGAGGTCACACAATATAATTTTGAATCTGAAGTAGGATTAACTATCAGTTTTGCTCTTTCAGGCTGATAGACAAATTTGTAACCAAGAACATATTGCATAATGGTGACATAATTGAGGGTGTAGGCCTATCCTTAGAACATAGCCCCCAAGAGACTTGTGTTCAGTACATAATGTAAAGATATTTTAAGGAGATTGTGAAAGTCTTTGCTGTCAAATAGCAGGGACTTCTCATTCAATTTGTATATAGTTTGCTTTGTAGATTATGGTATTGATTAGATGACAATCGACTCCTCTGTGTCTTACTGCCACATGTGGTTAAGTACAACTCAAATACTATTAAATTAAACTTTTTTGTGTGTGTGTGATAATGTGCTCTCCCAGACTAAGGAGTCAGCATTCAATGAGTCTTGAGGAAATAGTCTAATTTGACAATTTCACTGCCACTTAAGATTTTTATCTATGTGTGATGAGATGATGTAGTGACTGTTACATTGGTTCTCAGTCTAGGGAGATAATTGATAAACTTGGGCCTAGGGTCTGGGGCCTGGGGATAGGAGATCTGTCATAGAAGAAAAGTAAAGATCAAAAGGGCAGTATTTGTTGTTGACCAGCTCTGAGTGTGAAACATTTAGGACACCTGGGCTCCAATTTGAAAGATTAGTTAAAAAATGATTATTTGATATTTTTTCTGTGCCTGTCACTCTGCCAGATACTTTGAAGTTAGGGCAAGTAACATAATTCATGATCTTGAGATATTTAAATTTGGGTGAAGATAAACATATAGGCAGACACGTTTTTCGTATATTGGGGTAAGGCCCTTTTTCTCTCCAATGTGGAAGCATACACAAAGGGGGATTGCCAAATAAACTTGAATACTCTATGAGTTGCAGTGAAAACTATTTTTATAAAAAGCAAGAATAAAATTAAAATATAATTCAGAATAGCGATGGCCATTAGGAGGGAGATGGGATTCAGAAGGGGCCAATGTATAACTTCATTGGGTTGGGAAATATTGTATGTAATTCATAAATTGGGTGATGGGTTCATAGGTATGTATTTTATCATTATGCTGCATAACCTGTGTTTATGTGTGTGTGTATGTGTGTATGTATATATATATTTTTGTATCTATCAAATGTTAAATAATTTAAAAAAATCTATATTTCAGTAAACCTTTTTCAATCATAATTTATAAAAACTTTCATTCACTTAGGGGGAGTTGTAGAAAAAGAACTCACTCAGCCAAGCTGTTTCTCTGTCTACTATTTATCTATCCCTCTATTTTTTACTTTAATTTTCAAAGATTTATTTTATTGATTTTTGACAGAGAGAAACAGAGAGAGAGACAGAGAGAAGGGGGAGGGCCTAGAGCAGTCCACATAGTTGACATTAGTTTTTTCCATATAGTTTCACTCCACAGGCGGGCACAGGGCTGCGCAGGGCAGGAATTGGGCCGGGAGCCTCCCAAATAGGTCCCAGCAAGAACTGAACTGGGGGCACACCCCAGTTCAGCATGTGGGTCCGCATGGGCCGCGGCTGGGATTCGATCCTCGGTCCTCAGGGCTTCAAAGCGAGCGCTTTACTCGCTGAGCCATCCCAGCTTTCCCTATTTTTTACTTTAATTTTTGAAACACAATAAAAATAATGTAGAGGTCTTTTCACATGACCTCAATGTCCTAGTTTGCTGCCCCCCTAAGGTTCCATGTACTCTGTCCAGAACTCAGTTTATAGGTCAAAAGGATTCTGTCTGGGCTGGCCAGGCAGACGTTTAAGTATTCATTGCGTGTGTGTGTGTAATGTTTGTGCATGGCTTAGCTAGGGATTTTGAAATCTTTGTAAGGTTTTTCTTTTTGCTGGGTGGTTTTAGAATTGAGGGCCATCAGAAGGAAAACAAAAGAAAAATACTATTTCTTCTTTCATCCATGTCCCATATTATACAAGTTTTCTGAAAATAGCACCAATTTTCTGGGAAAGGTCATGATTGAGACTTTTCTCACCCTTTACCCCTACTCTCCAATTCATGTTTCCTTCTTACAATGTGGTCATGTGCTTGTCCAAGTCTGGCTTATGAACCGTGTAGAATATTTGTGCAGTTTTGTTTTTTAAACCCTACACTGTGCACATGATGCAGTATTTAATTTGGAATGAGCTCTGAGTTCAGTCACACGTGCTTCTTGTGGTGTTTATCTTGGAATCCACAAGTAGGAGGGAAGTATTTTTGCATTTTATACATCTGGACATTGTTCATAGTCCTCCTGTGACTTGGAAATTCTGTATGGGGCAAAATCCAAAAAATAGTATTAAAAATAATACCAAGTTAAAATGACATCTGCTTAAAAACCCTTGAGAATAGGCTTCTAATCTCAGCAGAATTTGATTTTGATAGTAACTTTTTCAATTGTGTGGTTCACTGTTGGTCTGCCTAGCTTGCTGGAATTATAAGGTTACCCGATATCCTCACATGTAGGCTAAGGGTCTGCCAGACTTTTTGAAAATCAACAGCAGACTTGGCTTGTTGGGGGATAATTTTGCCTTGATTTTATGTGGGGTAAAATAGGTAAAGTACCGGTAAATTCTGCTTTCTACTTCTGTGCCTCTGCCACCCTCTTGCTCTATAAGCATCTTAAGAGAGTCCTGTGGGGTCACTCCCTTGATCCTGCCTCATTCCACCTAGCTTAGAGCTCAAGGTTGACCCTGAGAGCAACTTGGGGAGGTGGGGGTGGGGGGTGGGATTGTGTCCTGACTGGGAGACTGGGATTGGGCGAATGGGAGTGAGGGGGTTTCTAGTAATTTATCTTTCCCTCTGATTTCATATGAGAAGTTGTTTTAAACAGGATTGGACATGGTATAGTACAGTGCCTCCTCCTTTTGGTCAGGGGCTTTGCTAGAATGGGAAAAGAAAGGGATGTACAGGAGCCATGCTGCTCTTTGAATTAGTTTGCATATGGACAGTATTGCTTTTTGGCCCCAATCTAGTTTTCTTTCATTCCCACATCTCATCTTTTATGCAGCTGCAGAGAACAGGCTGGGAAAGCGCAATGAAAGCTTCAAACAGATTTGCACTTGAATAAAAGAAAGAGTGATTTCTCTTATTCAGAGTGCAGATCAGTGTGAGGAGAAAGTTGTTTGCCTTTTTACTTTCTGGGTAAGGACTGTTTACCTTTTTTCCCTTCAAATGCAATAAAGAAGGGAAAAAGCTAATAAAGTAGTTTGGACCTGTTGGTTATAATTTATATAGAATTTTCAAATGTGCTCAATAAGGTTCCTGATATGATTATAAAAGATGTAAATAAATGGAGGGCAAAGGTCAAAATTCTGTTGAGGTTTCAGAATCAGTTGAATATGAGGCGTTTTGCAGTGCTTGGATAAAACCACTCAAATAGGAGTTGTTTCTCTTTGCTGGCTTTTTTGGCCTTTCCTTTGGGAATTTTTTCCCCCTTTTCTTTTGTAATACATTTTGTAATTTTTAGTTAAAAAGAATTTTATCAAAGTTTAAACTTTTAGTGAATAAACACATCCTGGCCCTGTGATGGGAACCATCATAGCAGAGGATGGGGAAGCTGGGATGGCTCAGTGGTTGAAAGCTCACTTTGCAGCCCTGGGGTCTGAAGGTCAAATCCTGGCCCTGGCCCGTGTGAACCCACGTGCTTAACTGGGATATGCCCCCAGTTCAGTTCTTGCTGGAGCCCACGTAGGAGGCCCCCAACCTAGTTCCTGCCCCATGCAGCCCCATGCCCACCTGTGGAGTGGAACTATGTCGAAGGCTAATGACATGCTATGGGCCTTCTCCCTTCTCTCTGTCTCTCTCTATCTGTCTGTCTGTCTCTGTCAGAAAATAAATCAATAAAAAAATAAATGAAAATAAAAAAAAACATAGCAGAGAATGAATTGACTTTAGCTGGGCAGAGGTTAATAGTAGGAACTCCAAAGGTTGATACCAAGATCATGCTTGTGTAATACTTTAATGACTACAAAAGAAAATGGTGAAATCTGCTTGATGACACCACATTGTTTTTGCTGATCCAAACCAGGATTTCTGGGAAGCTTCTTTAAAGCATTTGGAATAGTGGGAGAATTGGGTAATGTGGCAGACACACTGAACTTGGAGTGAAGGTTTATGTGAAGTAGCAGGAGTAATGTCAATATACTGAAATTACACAACCTGCCAGCTCCTCTAAGAAAAAGACTGGAGTCCTTATAAAAGACTTAACTTTGATTCCTCTTCTGAAAGGAAGGCTTAGGGCAAAGAACATTTTGATATATAAAAAATGAAAAGCTACTATGGCAATAGTTGTAATTACAAAGTCTAGTGATTGAAAACTATGGTGTCTGAGTTTCTTTATTAATGCCAGCAATAGTACATCCAAATAAAGGCTATTTACCTTGAAATGGTTATGGAAGATTATATACTCATTTTATGTATATGTTCCTTTTTGGGAATAACTCCTAGTATATTCTTTTGACTATTTTCTATGGTAGCAACTTTTCATTTCTTAGGTTACTCTCTAATATTTTTCTTCTTTAGATTCCACATATAAGTGAAATCATACAATATATATTTCTCTGTCTGGCTTATTTCACTTAGCATAGTGTCCTCTAGTTTCATCTATGTTGTCCCAAATGGCAGGATTTCCTTTAGAATAAGTTTTTGGTTGATTTATTTCACAAGCATCACTCTTTTAGGTATATGTTATAGAGCCTTACTAAAACACTTGTTTCATTGCATTATGGGCACACCATGTTTATAAGTGACTTTTTTTTTAATTGTTAAGAGTTCTGTGTCCCCAAGTGTACTCTTAGGGAGGAAGCAGGAGGTTGTGTAGTAACTGGAGATTATTTGAATGCATTGATATTTTCTTGCTAGAGCCTATATCTGTGTAATGAAGAAGACCCCGTGGGTTAATAAATAAGATAACCTTTGTCACAAAACTGTGGGTTGGCTACCGATGGTTGGATATCCATCCATCCATCCATCCATCCATCCATCCATCCATCCATCCATCCATCCACCCACCCACCTACCCACCCACCCATCTATCCATCCATCCATCATCTATTTACTTCAAAAGAACAATGAACCATAGCCCCTTACCTCAAGATGCTTGGTTTTATTTGGGTAGTGCTATATTCATGTGAAAAACAAACAAAACAAAACAAAAAAACAACACTCATTGCACTGGCAACAAACAGCTGAGCAAGTCAATGGGTTTCAAATGTTATCTATGGCAACTTTGTTTTGATTAAGTGAGGATGGAATGGGAATGGTGCTGAATCCTTTCCATGTCTTTTCCCTCTCAATGAAAATCCCTGGAGTAACTTTTGAAAACCACTAGTTCAGAGAATAAATTATTTGGAGGTTCAGATAAGAGTTTATGTACAGAAGCAGCTAGGGAGGCTTATTTCATTTCTTCCTTACTCTTCTGAGATTATTAAAATAAAAAAATTTTCATTTGTAAATTTTATGCTTCCCTATTTTGAAAGTCAGTATAAACACAAAATCTCCCATATAATTAAACTATGACTGTTTTATCTTCATAGTTCTCTGTATTTAAACTCTTAAAAAGATTTATTTTATTGTTTGAGAGAAGGTGAGAGAGAGAGAGAGAGAGAGAAAGAGAGAGAGAGAGAAGGGGGAGGACCCAGAGCAGTCACCATAGTTGTACATAATTACTTATGACATGTTTTTATTCTACTCAGGTAGATGTGGGGCTGCGCAGGGTGGGAACTGAATTGGGGGCCTCCCGCTTGGAGAGTGAGAACCTTCGCCACCATCCTTGCAGTTACCAGTTGCTCTGCAGTTCAGCATATGGGTTTGCACTGGGATTTGATCCCCAGACCTGGCAATTGCAAGGCAAGAGCTCAGCCTGCTGTGCTATCCTGGTATCCCCTGTATTTAAACTCTTAAAGTAAAAGAAAAGTCAGGAGATCTAATCTAAGAGCAGATGGATTCCCCTAAAGTAAAATACAGGGTCCAGCAGAAGTAATGCCCTTTTTAAAGTTTACCAGCTCATAAAAAAGGGGCATTACTTCTGCCAGACCCTGTATGTTGTCAAGCTCCATTGTTTTTCATTCAGGACCCAAACTGGCTGTGTCAGAGTTATTGTGGGGGAGGGGGAACTTGTTAAAAACAAAGTTTTCAAACACCAGTTCAGACATCAAATCATAATCTCTAGAGTAAAGCTCAGGTATTTTAACAAGCTTTGCATAAAAACAATACTTCCTGAATATAGATATACACAAAAAAGCATAAAGGCAGAATGATGTTAGAATGTGTTGAAATAAAGCATGATGTAGAGTTTGTCTTAGGCAGTTCTGATGGCAGAAGTGTGATTAATAATTATTTGAATCTACTGATAATTATAGAAAATTTGGTATCATGGTTAACAGGTAGATTCTGGAGCCAAAACGTCTAGGTTCATAGTTTGGTCACTTACTGTGTTACCTTGGGAAAAATATTTAATAATTCCCCTGTGCCTCAGTTTTCTTATCTGTAAAATGAAGGTAATACTAGTGGTACCTGTCTCAAAGGGTTTTTGTTAATATTACATGAGAAAAGCACTTTAAACGTTATTTGGCACACAGTAAGCCCTCAATAAAAAATTGCTGTTACTATTAGTTGTTCCTCTCATGTATAGAATTAAGCATTTTTGTCCCAATTGTGATGTGCTTTATAATGAGTTCAGGCCTACTTAAGAAGAAAGTGTAAAGAAAACAGGAAAAATGATTGCTCAGATATGGGAATGTGTGCATGTGTATGTGTGTGTATGTTTAGGCATTTAATTATATTGTATGAGAATATATAATGGGAACCAAGTACAGCCTCTTTAATTTCTTTGGAGTAGGATTTTAAAATAACAGATTCTAAATTTGCTACATTTTGCATTTCTGCAGCATTCTGCAATAAAACCAACAAAAGTGATGTGATCCTAACAGACACAGTAGATGGCGCTTTAGATTTAGTTTTTGAATAAACTAGTGCTAGGGGGAAAACCAAAGCACATTTTCATGTTTTTTTTTTTTTTTTTTTTTGTTACTAAGATAGTTTCGTCTTCGAGTATGTGACTCTAAGAAGTTAGAAGTTTTCTAACAGAACTGGATAATAATTTTAGGAAAAATAAATCTCCCAGTTGCTATGTTTGGGCCACGTTTGCCACTGGAAAGTTATTGTGTTGTTTTTTTTTTAAGTTATTGTGTTTTTAGCCACAAATATATAAGGAAGTTATTTTCTTTTAAAACGTTGCCTTATTTATGAGTTTTTCCCCATTCTTTGTCTCTATGTTACATATTTCTGCTCCTAGTTTACTTTGTCTCTTTATTATTATTAATACTGTATTTATTTTATTAAAATGTAGTCATATTTAACAGTGCAGCTGTATTCATTCTAATAGGCCTTCAAATATAGGTCTACATTAAAGGATAATTATAGGACTTTTGTTACCCATTAATATTATATTGTGCTTTATGTACTTGTTCTTACTTAATCTTAGTAATGACTCTGTGAGGATTATTCCCTCTTTTTAAAGATAAATAAACTGTCTCAGAGGTGTTTAGTAACTTGCCAGGCTCACGTACTTAGTGGCTAAACTAGTAACTGCTTCGGAAATTACATTAGTGCATTAAGGTTGTATTTTTTTGAGCACTTACTAAGTGCCAGGCATGCTAAGAACCGGGCATAGTATAGTGACCAAAACTGACTAGGGCCCTGCCCTTCTGGATATTGTAGATTGTTAGATACTTTATAGAGTCTCATTGAAATCTGTAGGATTGGTAGCAGCTCATGGAGGTGCAAAGATGTATTTCAGAGTCACTGTGGGTGGATAGACCAGGGAACACTTTCACCAAAAAGAAAGAAGCATATCTAGCTTGAATATACTACTATATTAAAATATTTACTTAGGTGTGCTCATTGTTGCCAAGGGAGAAGCAAGACCTCCCTTCTCTCTCCAACTCTTGACAGTTAAATCATAAAATCAATAATAAAAAACAACATGAGCTAAACATCTTCCAGATAAGAATTGGGAAGAATGAGGAAAATATGAGTATATTAGAATGTCAAAATTTTCCATTGGTTAAATGGTATTAAAATATCTAAAGCAAGATAGTGTCAGTCTTGCTTGATTCAGGTCACACATTGCTTCTGGTATGGCAATTTCTGTCAAATAAAAACATTACAGTGTGTCCTCATCCACCTTATTCACTGGATCTGGCACTGTGTAACTTCTGTCTCCTGTAATATATAATAGGAAGGTATTTTTTCCAAAATGACAATGAAAGACAAACTTTTTGAATCGATTCAGTACTCCGAGGCAGCTATTGCAGTGCAACTTGAGATACTCACGAAAGAGGATTTCCAAAACTGCTTCAGAAAGTGGCAAGAATGATGGGAAAAGTGTGTTTGAAATGAGGGAGAATATTTTGAGGAGGATTAATGGCAATGTGTCTTTTACTGTAATTAAAAAAAAAAAAATTAAACATTCACTGTATTTTTTGATCACACCTCATAGATGTGATAAAGCTGTTTACTGGTGGTTCTAGATAGAAACACCAAGAAGTAAATTTAGTTTCTTAATTTGGTATATTAAAGTATTTATTTTGATCTAATATTTTTGGATTAAACAGTGATTTTTTTAATACTAGCCCTGTCACACATAATAATAGTACTACCAAACAGGGTAAGGGACGTTTAAACTAAATAATAAATGCAATGTTTAGTGCAGTATCTGGGATGTAATAAATGCTTAATGTGTTAGTTATTGCTGTCATCATCACTATCATCATCAGTAACATATATTATATGTCCCATGACTGAATGTACAACATAAAACATAAATAGTGAAATCACCAAAAGATATAAAGGAATGTGAAAGTCAGTTGACTAGTCTTTTGTTTAGAGGAGCAGATTATTCCATGGGTCAGGGAAGAGTTCCTACAAGACACGTTTAGCTTTCATTCATGGATTTTTTTTTTTTTTTAAGATTTGTTTTTATTGTTTTTGACAGAGAGAGAGAGAGAAAGAGAGAGAGAGAGAGAGAGAGAGAGAGAGAGAGAGAGAGAGAGAGAGAGAGAGATATAGAGAGATACAGAGACAGAATGGGGAGGGCCCAGAACAGTCTCCACAGCTGCACATCATTGGCTCTTCCACATAGTTTTATTTCACAGGTGGGTGGGGCCACACAGGGGTCTCACCCTGGTGAGAACTGAACTGGGGGCACTCCCCAGGTGAGCATATGGGTCCGCACCGGCTGGGGCCGGGATTCAATTTTTGGTCCCCGGGGCTTCAAAGTGAGCACTCAACCCACTTGAGCCATCCGGGCTTCCCCCATTCATGGATTTTTAAAAAAGATTTATTTTATTGTTTTTGACAGAGACAGAGAGAGACAGAGACAAAGAGAGAAAGAGACAGAGAGAAAGAAGGAGGAGGGCCCAGAGCAGTCTCCATAGTTGTACGTCATCAATTTTCGACATGGTTTTATTCCACACAGGTGGGCAGGGGTTGTGCAGGGCGGAAACTGGGGTAGGGGTCTCCTGAATGGGAGGCACTCCCCAGTTCAGCATATGGGTCCGCACAGGCCAGGGCTAGGATTTGATCCTCGGTCCCCGGGGTTGCAATTGAGTGCTTAACCCACTGAGCCATCCTGGCTTTCCCTCATTCATGGATTGATGGCAATGTGGATAGTTCTTTTAATGTGAGATAAATATAGTAATGTCATCAAATTGATTGTAAGCTTCATGAAGGTAGGAACTGTATTTTATTTACCTTGTACTGTTAGCTCCCATTTTAGTGTTGGGTCTGTGGTTGGTTTTCGAATAACTATTTGGCTTTATATGTCTATGTTTTCTTCTTGGTTTTTCATTTAGTTTCCAAAATATTTGCTATTTTTATGTTTAGAATTTTTTATGAGTCACATGGATAATATGACAGAATTAATTGATTAAAATACAGATATTAATATTATGAGAAATGAGGCAATTTTTTAAAGCAAGTTACTTGGGAGACAAGAATTAATTCAACTTAAGAACTGTTAGGCTTAAGACATTTTTTGTAGAGGGCAAATATTTGGTCTTTTTTTTTTTTAAAGATTTATTTTTATTGTTTTTTGACAGAGAGAGAGAGACAGACAGAGAGAGACAGAGAGAAGGGGGCGGGCCCAGAGCAGTCTCCATAGTTGACATTAGTTTTCCATATAGTTTCACTCCACAGGTGGGCACAGGGCTGCGCAGGGCAGGAACTGGGCTGGGAGCCTCCCACATAGGCTCTGGCAAGAACTGAACTGGGGGCACACCCCAGTTCAGCATATGGGTCCATATGGGTGGGGGCCGGGATTCGATCCTCGGGCTCTGGGGCTGCAAAGTGAGCGCTTAACCCGCTGAGCCATCCCAGCCCCCCCACCTTTTTTAATTGTTAAATTTATTGGGGTGACACTGGTTGATAACAATTACATTGTTTCCAGATTTACAATTCTATATTACATTGTCTATACATTTTATTATGTGCTCACCATCCAGAGTCAGCTCTCTATCACCATATATTTGATGGTCTTAAATAACAAAAAAGCGTATCTTCATTTATGTATATTTTAGGCATCCACTAATGTTTAACATTTAAGTTACCTTGTGTTCTGGTATCTATATCCATATGCGTGTGTATGTGTGTGTGTATATATATATATATAGGGTGGAAAAATCTGTCTGAAAAGTATTATCTTCAATAACATATTTAAGCAACATTTTTTACTTTCTCTCCTATTTTGGAGAACTTTACATAGCCTAGCAAAATATTTACAACTACAGGAAACATGATCTTTTTCAGAAATGAATAGTAATTGTAGAGAGGTATATCTATTGTGACTAAGTTAGGTAAAGAGTTCTTTCATTTGTTAAGGAAAAGCTCTTTGTCTTTTGGAGTTGTATTTATATTAAGTACTAAATTGGACATACAGGGTTAATATTCCTATTGCATACTACAGTTCAGATATACGTAGGCCCAGAGTAATTTGTTGTGATCTGCAGGAACATTTTAGATATGACCCTTTTGAAAAGTGGTCTCTCCTCATGCTTGCTTGGTTCTAGAGTCACCCAAGTTGAGTTCAGATTAGGAGACATTTTGAACTTTTTTGGTCATTGAAATGATGTCTTCTTATTTTCCACAAATAGACAATAAACTCTGAATGTCTTCTGGGATAATGCAGAAATAGTACAGATCTCTTGTAATAGGAATTGGGGTCTGGAGTTAAATGTTACTTAGTATACAGTGTTACAGTATTTTTGTTTTGGTGGCAAATTTGCTTATAGCATATGTAGTTTGTAGCTTGTGATTTGGTATCCATTGAAATATATTATAACTCATTTGCTCTGGAATTGGGTGAGGTTTATAAAAACAATATCATCTGCTTGTCAAAGGGCTTTTGGTCTTTTTTTCTATGGTAGTATGCTATTGTCAAGTGAAATTTTTATGAACATTTCAAAAGAATAGAAATTGAAAATTGAATTATTTATTAACCAAATAGGCAACTACCTCTAGCCTTTAATGTATGATTTATTTTCCCTAAAGTTTATTGTCCTTTGGTTTTAAAAGCTTGGACAGAGATGAGTAAGAATGTTTAAAAGTTCTGAAATTGGGAAGTTGGAACTTGCTTCTTCCTGATCATTTGATCACAAGAGTCACAAAAGAGTGGGCCCTTTTTGGGGATGCCAAACAGCTTAGCAGGTTGAGCACTTGCCTTGCAACTACAAGGTTCAAGGATCGAATCCTGGCCCCGGCCTGTGCAAACCCATATGCTGAACTGTGGCGCAACTGGTAACCACTGGGATGGTGGAGAAGGTTCTTGCCTCTCACTTGGGAGGCCCTTGGTTCGGTTCCTGCCCTGCACGACCCCACATTCACCTGTGTGGAATGCAACCATGTCACAGCTAATTATGTATAACTATGGAGACTACTCTGGGCCCTCCCCCTCTATCCTTCTGTGTCTCTTTCTCTCTTTCTCTTACCTTCTTTCAAAAACAATAAAATAAATCTTTGAAAAAAAACTATTAACTTATAAAAATATTTAAAAAAGTGAGCCTTTTTATCAATGGACAAGAGTTCAAGTTTATCTGAGTTTAGAATATTAAATTATATTTTAACTATAGTTACCTTCATAATTGACTTTATACTTCTTTGTTATTTTGTGAGATGATCTCATGTGGCTACAAAGTTGTTTATAGTTAACCCTAAGGGTACCTCATTCTCATAAGGGCACCTTCTATGGCTTAGTGTTTGTTTGCAAAATAAACCACTTTTCCCTTTGTCTTATTAAAATGATGGAACCATTTTCTAGCATATGGAAACATTTTTGCACCTCATGTTATTTTGAGTATATAACCCCATGTGATTTACAAATGTTGGTAAAAGCAATAGATACTTTCAAATGCTGTTATTATGGAATGCAGGTATTAAAAAAAGTTCTTCATTGGGATAAAGATTAGGATGATTAATGTATTAGTCACTTTCTAGTGTTTTAAGTTTTTAAATTCTTTAATATTTCTTTAAGATAGTATATAGATACTGATGTACTATCAGTATCATCACAAAAGATTTAGCAGTCATCCCCTCAGGTAACCAAATGTTGCCTGGCTTCATTATAGAGTAAGTCATAACTGGAAGTTTAAAAAGTTGCCCAAACTTTTGAAAATATCATTGTCAATAACAAAGTATATAGCAGTGTGAGATTTTGAGCAGATAAAGTCTACATGCAAAAATGAATGAAGTGTTTCTGCAATGTTAATGAAAAATCAGCTAGCTGTACTGTCATAATTCTGACAATGTACATGAACAGAGCCAAAGTTGTTCTAAAAAACAGAACATATCACTGCAATAAGATGTACATCCTATTGTCTAAACTTGTTCCTAAATGACATCTTGAAGTTTGGCTGTGTCTCAAAACATCTTTTGATGAAGGACAGATAGTACAGCTGCTATCTTCAAGAAAAAAGAAAAAGTGACATCACAACCTTATATCAAATGTATTGAGGTGAAGTAAAGATGTCTTCTGGCAAAGTGGAGAGAAGGAGAAAAAAAGGAGTGGGGAAGAGGAAGAAGGAAGGAAGTTCTTCAAGAAATAGAAATTGTTGGAAGATATTAGTGTATTGAATATTGTCAGAAACACTGCATGTAATGAGATTTTTGGCAGAGTGGAACTTCAGTGCTCTCTGAGAATTCTAAAAGCAAAATTTGTTTTTTCAACACAGTACCATTTCTGAATCAGATGTTCTTTGGCATCTTAAACTGAATATCTGTAATTACTTAGCTGTTTTGTGAGACTTCATTAATTCAACACATATTCTAGTCCCGTCTATTATAGGATAGTAGGATAAGCATCCAGGAAAAGCAAGCTGATTAAGATATTATTTCTGCCCTCTGAGATCTGATTATCTAGTAAGGGAGAGAATGTAAATATACAGACATTTATAGAACAAAGCAAAATGAATCATCTTAGAGAACTCTATAGACAAGACAGATCCCATTTTGTCAAGATGAATGCTTCATGAAGGAGGGGCATATGAACTGGATGTTATAGTATATGTAGAATTTCCACAGATTAAGATGGGATTAGGGTAACAGGCTTTTTGCAAAGAAAAATGTATGAGCAAAGATGGAGCAGAGGTGGAGATGTGGACATATTTGGGAACAGGGATTAGCTGAAGAAGGGTAAAGTATAGATTTTATGAAATAGAATGTAGGAGATAAAATAGAAGTAAAGCTTGGAGTCAAGTCATAGAAGGTTTTAAAAGTGAACTAAAGATTTTAAACTTTATTCTCTAGGCAGTGGGGAGTCCATGAAGGCTTTTTAGCAACTATAGGATAGGAGCTAATAGCATGATTAACTGGAAGGATACAGTGGAGAGGGAGAAACTAGAATTAAGAATTGAAATGTAGTGGCCATTGCTGAGACCCATGTGAAAAATAATAAGGATCTGACATAAGGTGTGGAAGTGGAAAAGGAAGGAGAAACATTTGGTAGGCAGAATCAGCAGAACTGAGTCATGAGTGTATATGGAAAGTAAAGTAGAAGAGAATTTGAGGAAGATTTTCCTCTGGGGAATTAGGGCAGGGTGCCATTAAGAGAACGAGGAATATTAGGAGGAGAGCTGGCATGGGGAAAAGGTTAGTTAAATGCTTGAGATGAATGTGTAGGGGCACATAAAAATGGTAAGGAAGAGAAAGAAACAGGAAGAGAAGAATGAAGATGAAGCCTTAGAGATACATACCTTTTGACATTTGAAGAGAAGAAAAGAAGTTAGCAAGTGTGGTCAAATAGGGGAGAAAGAAACCAAGATACACTGTGTGACCCTATTTTATTGCAACTGCTATAGTTCCTACTGTCCCTGCAGTCTCTATTGTATTCCTCCAAAGATTTTTCAGTGTACTATGAATGGATTTTTTGCCAAAGAAGAACGCCCAGAATTTCTGGGAAATTGATTACATTAGCCTTCAAACTTAGGTTGATTATTCCAATGCTCTTTCTATTTCAGCATCACAGAAACTGTTAAAAATGATATGAGGAATCAGAGTCTTATATTGTCAGTGCCAAGATTAGATACCATGCCTGAGCTCACCTGACAGGTGAGATTCTGTGTACTAATTCCCCACTCAGGACAGACTCAGAGAGCCCATTACTTCTTTTTCTGTATGGTATGAGTGAGGGAAATGATAAGGAGGCATTTTGTAGGTGTAGATTCTGGCTGTCTTGTTTACTCTCTAGATCAGCCTGTGACTTGGAAACCATGAGGCAGAAGAATTTGAGTAACAGTTTGGTCAGTAGTCATATGCTCCACAGAGGGGGAAGCAGATGAGGGTTAAGAAAAAGACCATTATTAGGTTTGGTGATTTTGAGGTCACAGTCGATCTTTGAGAAGATGATTTTAGTACAATAATATGGGTGGAAGAATTTGGAAAACTAAAAAATGAGTACATTATAAAAGAATTCACTTAACTATTGTAAACTAGTCTTTCAAGGGTTTAGGAAATGAATGGGAGTAGAGACATGAAATATAATAGTTATAGGAGTACTAGGGTGAAAGAAAGGCTTCCCTCCTCCCCCCGCCCCTGCCCTTTTCTTTTATTTAAAATGGGAAAATGAACATTTGTAGGTAGTGGTAAAGGAGCCTTTGGAAGAGGAAGAACAAGTTGGGGGTTGATTACTGAATGACGAATCTTGGAGGAGTCTGGAAAGAAGATCAAGTATATGGGTTGAGGTATTGACATTGGGAGGGAATATTGAGTGGTTAGAGGAGAAAAAGGACAAAAGATGGGTGAAGGTACAGGGGTGCTTCCTGGTAGAGAGGACAGATGCTATGGGAGGATCTCCCACATGAGCTCAGACATCTTTAAAGAAGGCAAGGACATTTTCTAGAAATGGAGAGAATGGAGAGAGGAGAGATGTGGAGTAGTTGCAGTGAGAAATAGTTAAAATGAGATAAATTGTTGAGTTTCAGTGAGGACATAATTGAGGATAGATAATTTTATTTCTTGCCTTTGCTTAGTAAAATTTATTTTTTTTGCTTAAGATGATAGAAGAAAATTCCATGAAAGTTTGCACTCAGAATTGTGAAGAATTTTATTGTCAGCTAATTCACGCTGATGTACATGTCTTGAATCTAGAAATATAAATGATGATGGTCCTGTTACTGCTTGTGGTCGGATCACAAAAAAGCAATATGTATTAGGACTTGAAGGTACTTTCAAGTGTTATAAGAGAACAGAATCTCCTCAGGGCCTGTTCTAGGACTGGAGCTTGGGACTTGGCCAAGCATATCTTTTCTGTCACTCAGTGGCATAGTTTTGCATGACACAGTATCTGACTCCTCTTGTTTTTGATTTCCTCTGTTTCATATGAAAGATAATCTCTAGGCTTGGAAATACACCAAATCAAAAAATAGCTTAATGTGTAAAAGATGTTTGACTCAATCTAAGAAGATGTAATTTTCAGAGTTTGTGGTAATAAAAATGAAACATTACATATAGATACTGCTGATAGTTCAGAAAAGTGAGACATTAAATTCTATGTGACTGGCATTAATTGTATTTAATGAACTTGACAAATATCTACAGAACAAAGCAGAATTGAAGCATCTGAGATGACTCTTTAGGTAAGACGGATGCCATCCTTTTTTTGTCAAGGTGAATAAATACTTCATGAAGGAGAGGAGCATGTGAACTAGACATGGTAGTGCATGTCGAGTTGGGGCTGAATAAGATGGGGTTGGGGTGAGAGTTAGGCTTTTGGTAAAGAAAATAGCATGAACAAGGATAGTGGTGGAGGTGTTGGATGTATTTAGGAACCTTCTTTCCTTAGTTCCTTTTCTGAAAATAAAGACCTAAAGGTAGCTGCTTGATACTATGAAAGACAGAGTCCAGATAATGTAACATATTTTTCATTTGTTTGCTTTGTTTTAGTAATACTTTAATGAGTGGTTGTCTGGTTTTTAGTTTTATCTGCTACCCTTAAACTGGAATGAAATAAAAGAGGCACCAAAGTCTTTACATTTGAGCAGTTGGTATCTCTGTTCAATTCAATTGAACATTGATTTTAAATAGCTACTATATATAAGATGATGATGAACAAGATAAAAATTCTGCCCTCTTAAGAGAAATTTCACTTTGGAAATTTTAATTATTTGAGCAAAATGCTTTAATGTTCAGTGTATTAAACAATATAAGCAAACCAAGTTATGCATAATACTTTAGTTGCCATTGTTATTCTAGAGTCACACTGTCTAATATGTTTACCACTAGCCATGTGGCTATTAAAATGAAAGAAAAGTAAATAAAATCTTAAAATTTATTTGCATTGTTATATTTCAAGTGCTCAATAGACACACATGGCTACTGGACATTGTAGTGGACACCACAGATAATTGAACATTTTTATTACTGCAGAAAGCTCTGTTGGATAGTGCTGCTCTAGAGATATAGAACATATATTAATTGTTTTGGTCACATGATTGGCTCAGCCGTTCATCTCTTCAACAAACCTTTATTAAATGCCTACTATGTGCCACACAATTGTGCTAGAGCCAGGTGATAAAGAATAGTTCTGGGGAAGCTGGGATGGCTCAGCGGGTTGAGCGCTCACCTTGCAGCCCTGGAGACCAGGGATCAAGTCCCGGCTCCAGCCCATGCGGACCCCTGTGCTGAGCTGGGATGTGCCCTCAGTTCAGTTCTTGCCAGGGCCTATGTGGGAGCCCCCAGCCCGGTTCCTGCCTTGTGTAGCCCCGCGCTCACCTGTAGAGTGAAACTATGTGGAAGGCTAATGCTGTCAACTGTGGAGACTGCTCTGAACCCTCCCATTTCTCTCTGTCTCTCTCTATCTGTCTCGCTGTCTGTCAAAAACCAATAAAAATAATCTTTAAAAAAAAAGAATAGTTCTACTTTTTGCTTACATGGACCTTTCGTTCTTGTGGATGAAATATATAACAGGTGAATAAAATAGGATGTGATAAGTGCCACTCTAGGAGGAGAAATCCAGGAGGCTGAGAACATATGTAAGAAAAGGACAGAAGCAAAACTCATTTGCTTCTGGGGAAAGGGGAGTAGGTATTGGCTTGGTTAAGTTGGAGAGAGTGACTGAAAGGATGACCCAAGCAGTGTAAAACACCTGGGTATAAAAGAATCTGGCACATTTGAGGGACTGAAGATTTTCACTGTCACTAGAGCCCAGATAATCACTGAAATCTCTTAGTTCAGAGTCTTTTTTTTTTAATGATGTATTTAAACTATTAAAAAACAGGCTTTCTCCTTTTTTGAAACTGGAGGGGAAAGATCCCTGGTTCCTTCCCCTATTTAGGGAACCTTTTATATCTATCTTAATCTGTAATTCCTACAATTAGAGGAGGACAAGGAAAGGTAAGAGAAAAGAAATTGGAGAAAAGAAGGAAGAAAGAAATGAAGATGGCCAAAGGGAGTTTCAGAGAAATGAAACGTAACATTTGATGGGGAGTGGCAGTACCTTTTATAACACTCAGACTCCTCATCTCCAAGCAAAAGTTCAAATCAACCATTTCAAAAGTTCTTGTCTGCAAATGGTTAGTTTGGTATCATGAAGTATATTATGTGAGAATATTTCTGATAAAGGATTTAAAAGTTGGATTTCTATCCTGATTCATTTAATTAGAAATCATAATAGAATTTTACATGCTGTATTTTCATGAATCTGCGTACTTATAGTGTATGCAACCTGGAAGAAATTTAAATGCTGTTATTTCCTTTTTATAGGATAATAAATAGCCACTGTTATATTAAAACCTAAGGTTACAAAAGGAGCCATAAAGTAGGACCAAGACACAAAAGAATTGTATCTTTACTCAACCTCCACCAAATTCCAGAGATTATTCTATGTATTGTACAAAATACATTGTGCATAATAAATCTCTCACATTTTGTAAATATTTAGCTGTTGTTGATTTATTTCTGCCCACTGGCAGCCATCATGTCTCTCTGTTCTACATTGTGAAAGTCTGTTTATATGTCTGTGTCAACATCATCTGCTCTTTCATGGAGGCTTCTGGAAGGCAGGGAGCATGTCTTTTTATTTTGCATAATGCTTAGTGTGGAGCTCTGTACATGAAGCTTTAGTTTTATTTGATGATGATGACTTTCTTTATGCATTTCTTTCCTTTCCTGACTTCAGATTAGCTATATCTGCTGGTAACTATTAATCCAGTAAGACTATATGGAGAGATGGAATTAACTGCGAAATGCCTAGTCAGCCTGTGGGCAGCAGAATACCTCACACAGCTAGCTGTATGAAATCTTATGCCACTGCAAAGAGGTACCCTCTGTAAAAAGATGAAAAATACAAAGAAGCCACCCACGTTGGTTTTCATGAAGGAAAAAACTGGTGTCTAGTTTTACTACCAAGTGCTTGTCAAACTCGGTATGAAATGAAGACTGAATATAATAAACAGAAAATGCAGATAAAAGCTATGGTGAAGAAACAGTCCTCTGTTTTCATCCCTATTCTTATTTGGGACAGGCTTCTGGAATAGTGTTGTAGGGTTGCATCAAAATTTGATGAAATGGAACTGAAACCAAGTGAATAAGTTCTCAATACTTAAAAAAAAAAAATGCTCCACTTCTTATTTTAGTAAAAATGAATTTTGCTATTTTATCCTCTTTCACAGTATCCATCTATTTTAACTAGCATTAGTAAATAATAGTACTGAATATCCAAAGTCATTATGTGGACACAATTATTAAGTTTAGTTTTCTGTATTAGAATGTTCGAGACACTAAAAAGAAACTTCCTAAATTGATATGGTAGTTTTAAAATATTTCCTTGAAAACTTGTCTTTTTCCTCTTACCTTGACTTTTCTGCTCTGTCTTTAGACTAATGAATTTTTCTATTATATTTCAAGGACACTTTAGAAGTTCTAACTATACATTTTTTTTCCTACATTATTTATTGTAGTCAGTTTTTCATGTTCCTTTTTTTGTATAGAGTGATTATGTGACATTTTTTGTGTTATCTCATTTCTAGATTCTTCATTTTTATGTTTTATTCTTTAATCTGTTGAGGTTTAGACATGTAAAATAGGAACCAACTGTAAGTGTGATCAATCCTGAAATTTAGATTATGATTTTTGTTATTTCACAGTATTTCTGTTTGATTCTCCTAGGTTCCTTGGTCAACAATTTCTTTTGAAATTTATGTTAGTATTGAAAGATAAAGGTAGCACAGGGGGAATGCTGGATTAGTTCAGCAGTTGAGCACTTGTCTCTCAATTGTGATGTCTGGGGTTCAATTCTTGGCTCTAGCTTGTGAAGACCCATATGCTTGCTGAACTGTGGCACAGTTTGTAACCACTGGGATGGCACAGTAATGAAGATTCTCAACTCCCATGAGGGAGGCTCCTGGTTCGGTTCCTGCCCCAATGGGCCCCACGTCCACCTGTGTGGAATGAAACCAGGTCACTCACATCTAATGACGTTCAACTATGGAGACTGCTCTGGGCCCTCCCCCACTTCTTTCCCTCTCTTTTACCTTCTCTCAAACAATAAAATAAATATTAAAAAGGTAAAGATAACCTAGGGATAAATATGCTGATATATTTCTGTTACTAGATAATTAATGATTAATTTGTATAACAGTCAAAAGTTACCGTGCTATGTCTTCTTTTTAATATATATATGTATTTTTTGACAACTAAAACTTTATTATTTTTTTTTTTTTTTTAATTTATTGTTAAATTTGATGAGGTTACATTGGTTGGTAACAATTAGACAGTTTACAGATGTACAAGTCCACCTCACATCATTCATGCATCGTATTATGTGCCCGTCACTCAGTATCAGCTCCCCTTCCATCACCTTATATCTAGTGCCCACTCCCACCTCCCCCCACAACTGTCCCCCCGCTCCTCCCCCCTATCCTGGTAACCACCAAACCATTGAGTGTGTCCATAATGCTGGTGCCCTCTCCCACCTT